>JAPKLW010002190.1:6750-97185 GCA_026898455.1 Plectranthus barbatus
CGATTCGAGTTATTTCCAATTCCTAAGTTCAATATATGATTTTAGGGACATATTAATGGTAAAACAAGTGTGATTCATGAAGTTGGAAATTAGAAATTAATTTATTAAGTTTGATGAAAAATTGGAGCATGATTAAGCATGAGTATAATGATGGTTTATGAATTAAGAGTTGGGATATGACTAATATTGTTTACCAAAGGTTGAGGATTATTGATCAAAGTTTGAATCATGAGGATTGATGGTGAAGTGTGTGTTAGTTGGAATTTGTGAAGTAGAAATTGTCCTAGAATGTCCATCCTAATTAGTTGAGTAATATTATGGTTGTAGGAGATTGAGATAAGGAGGAACCAAGCTCAACCACATTAACAAAAGGACATTTTGTTGGAAAAGCATATTGCAGGTGGGAAACTATTTCAGTACAAAATCAAATGCGTGTTTTTCCTTTTCAAAATGTGTTAAAAATGCTTTGATTTAAGTTGAGATTGCTATGCATGTTTTAAGCTATTGTATTTGTCCTCTGTCGATTCCCATCGACAGAGAGTATTACTAATGAGTTTAGAACCAGGTTCCATAACTGCGCTAGAACTCATTTAGTGAATTGGGAAACTTGATTGAGAATTGGGTGAAATGGTAGTGACCTTAAACCCTGGAAAGATAAAATGCACGGGTGAAATGGTAGTGACCTTAAACCCTGGAAAGATAAAATGGACGGGTGAAATGGTAGTGACCTTAAACTCTGCAAGAAAGAAATTCATTATTTATATACGATCGGATCTCGATGCTGTGTGTTCCGAGATTAGTGCACTTTGATGGTAGTGGGTTGAGTGAGTATTCATTCCTAACTAGTCATCGTAACTTGGAAGTAGGCCAGCTTCTGTTTACAAAACAATAACAGATATAATAACATGTTTAAATAGCACACGAAAGAAAATGTTTTAGATAGAACGGTTCATTTCAACAAAACCCCGTGTCTATCTGTGTGAGTTGCATAGCATATCTCGTATATAATGTATGTTTTTGGGTATGTTTCTCATTGGGTACATTACTACTCAGCCCCTCGCGTTATTTCTAAAACGTGCAGGTTGAAAGCAAAGGATGAGGAGGTGCAGGGTGTAAAGACGGAGCCATTTGTACATATTTTGAAAAAAGGTTCTGTGATATGCATCCTCATATGCATACGCTTAACACATACATTGCACTACTCTGATCAGTTATTTCCTTCCCTTTGTAATTGCTTTTGAAATGTTAACATTTATTTCTATGGAAGTTATTTTAAACTTATTTTCGTTGTTATTAAATTGGATTTGAGACTGAAAACCCATGACTGTAACTCGCCTCTTATTGGGAAGGCTAGAAGGGGGTGTTACAGGAGTGGTATCAGAGCCCGGTTTTCAAACGAAAGATTTTTAAAAAAAAAATTTAAAAAGGGCTCTGAAGAGTTTTGAAGTTTATTTAAAACCTTGAGTTTTAAAGCTTGTTGGGTTTTGAGATTTGATTGAAGGATTGCTCGTACTTTACACCCCACTCCATCCTGCGCAACCTGAGAGGTATGTTTTGGTATTCAAATTTTAAAAGTTCCGAATTTACCTGCTTACAAATTTGTGTAGTGACAAGGTCACTCGTATGGTGTGAATTTGAAATTAAAGTTAAATATTTAGCACATTGTTGGTGCTTGAAAGTTTTGAGTAAATGATACGTGAATTTTGAAAGAAAGTTTGAACGAAAGCACAGTGATTGTGCATTGATTGTGTGAAGTTGATGAAAGTATTTGAAAGAAGTTGATTAAAAATCATGTGGTGATTTATTGTCTAGTATGGTGGAGGAGAATACTAGCTATTCATGATTATGAATAAAGGAAATTGGCTGAGGCCGTGTTTGTGAATTGTGTTGCGACTATGAAAATTTTTGATAAGGAAATTGATTGGTTTTGGCACCAGTGAGGTGACCTTTTGAAATGTGTCTCAAATTGAGTGATTTGAAAATGTGCGCAAGCAGGATAAATTTTTAAGGAGTAAATGTTAAAAGATGTGTTAATTGTGAGTTGAGCTAATGAGAAATTGTGGAAATGTGAATAACCCCGAAAGGTTAGATTAGGATGGACTAGGACTTGACAACTGATATTTGATTTGACTGGATTGATAAGCATGGCATACTGTTGAAATGATTTGGTTGTTGGGAATCAAAAAAAATTTGTGAAACTGGAAAAATCCAGTAGTTGAGTTTAAGTGTGCAGAATGCACGCGGCTGGCCTGGCAGATGTAGTTAGACTTGAGTAAGTGTGTTAGCATGAGGATCCAATGGATCTCGGCATGGTGTGTTGGAGAATAATAATGCCACCGAGACACGGAGTCTTGGGTGTGTGAGTAAGTATAGAGGCATTATATTACGATGATTGATGGTAATGTTTGTGAATTAATGTTAGTTGCTTTAGGGGTGACGTGAAATGGCACCCGTAGTTGACTGAATCTAGAACCTCGAGATTCTGATTGATTTGATATTGGTTGGTGCTGCTGTGGGTGACGTGAAACAACGTTTATAATTTCGACTGAATCGAAAAATATATGCGTTATGTGTATCCTGGTGCAAGTGTGAGCGAAGTATGGATCGCTACTCACGGGCATGAGAATGGTTGTGCATGAAATGCACTAGAATTTGATCTTATTTTTAGCACATAATTGAGACATGGTATATCGATTTTTGTTAAATTAAGTACAAAGTACTGAAGATGATTATGATTTGTAAAGTTGTAAGGTGAAGGATTACTTGATGAGAAACCAGAATCGTTATGAAGAATCTATAAGAAAAGTATCGATAGGTTGAAAATGTCTGACGAGTCATAAAGACGATAAATGAAGGACTCTCATTTGAAAGAAAGTTTTGTGTATGGAGATCTTTTAGGATTCTAATTGCAGTATGACGAAAGCCGTAACGATAACGCTCACTGTTTTGGATGTGAAGCAGTTCGGAAAAAAAAATATTGACAAGTCAAGTAACGTCTTGTGAAAATATTGGATTGCCTTATTATGTTCGACTAATTATTAGTTTTCTATGGGGGGATAGTTCTCTTCTAACTTGGTACATTTTCTTTCATTACTCTAAATTATAGGCTTGTGAGCCTTTAATTATCCTACTCGCTTCCAGTTCTGAACTGACTTGAGGACATTGTCCTATTTAATGTCCGAATTCTTTGCAATTGAGACGGAAGTTATTCGAAACATAGCATTTCTCAATATAATTCCTTTTACACTTGATAAGTTGCAGAGTAATTTTGCGACGTTGGTTGTGCTGCCAGCGCTTTGTACCATTCCTTGAACTAGTTGAAATTCTGCCTTTGATTACTTTGACAATTTGTGGATCTTTAACCATGTGTGATTACACCTTGACCTCATTCTCTCCCTTCATTGTTAACTTGTTTCCTTTAAATCAAGTATGTTTACTTCTTACTTATCTTCCTTGTTCTCTTGAATATGAACAAGTTGTTCTCGCTCTTTTTCGAAGGATGCTAAATTGTGTTTTGGTGATCGTTCCTAGACTTGAATTCTTCAAGATGAGCGTACCTATCCATACGTTATCATCAATAGATCCTTTGAATGTTAATATGCCTTATTTGTTCAGGCATACTCAAAAGAGTTAATCCTTAATAATTTATTCGATTGCTTCCTTGATTTCCGAGAAGACATGCTCTTTGCTGTAATCTTATTGTTGAGATTCCTTCATGATATTTCAATTATTTTGGTTGTTTCTCCAAATTCAAAGGAAGCATACCCTTTTTATAAGTTATTGGCATGTCCATTTGCAAACGAGCATGCATTACTACACTTCTTTATTACCTTTTGATCGCCAAATTATATCCATTTCTTAGGCATGCTAAATCAAATTCGCTCTCATTTGTTTCGGTCGAAGTTAAGCATGCGTATTGAACTTCCTTGATGTTGAGTATACCATTTCGTTAAGCATGCAAAATTATATTTTGGTTCTCATTCGTCATTTAAATTGTATTTTTGAATCAAACATGCTTAATAACACCTTCTGATTTGCCTTCTTGCCCATTGAAATATATCCATTTCACAAGCATGCTAAGTCAACTTCGCTCTCATTCGTTTTGTTGAGGTCAAACATGCACATTTGAACCCCCCTTGTTGTCGAGAGTACAGTTTCATTAAGCATGCAAAATTGTGTTTCATTCTTATTCATTACTTAAATCGTTGACTGTCTCTTTCGGATCAAGTATGCAATTTGTTGCACATTCTCTTGGGTTTCTTAAATACAAACATGTTATTCCTTGTTCAAGCATGTCGAAATTGAAGTACGTTCTTCAACACTTTAATGAGTTGTTATGATTATTTCCTTCAATTCCTTGGTGCTTACCAACTGAAGAGAACTCTAGCAAAGGAAGTAGAGAATTTAACTCGGGGCCGAGTTTAAGTCATATAAGGTTAATGGGTCAACGGACCGAGTCAATAGATTGCGTTGGGATTTTCAATTGGAGAATTTTTCCTTTGCGTTAATATTTCAAGATCAAGGAATGTCAAGAATGTAGAAATTTTAAGAAAAGACGAGATCGTGGTAGAGGCCAATGGAAAACGATCAAAGGAGAATTTGAGTGTATGCTCTTGGGAGCAATAAAGATGAGGGCAACATATTATAGTTTTAATTGGTATTTATCATCATGTGATGAATTAGTAAGACTTAAGGCAGAGAAGAATATTCATGAACTAAGCATAGCATTGCTTTTGGGAGAAAACAACTATGATTACCTAAGTCTGTCGTGATTTGATAATCGGATTATATAAACATGAGATTTAGTAGCCGAATCAAACGTTGTGGATATGTAGGACGTGGATATAATTCTATAAATGGATGGGGATAACCAAGAATAAAGCGACGATATTATGTTATGAGAAGAAGATTATGATCCCGCGGTCAGAAAATGAAGAATCTTTCGTTATGGGTTTCGAAGAAGACAAAAGGTACCAGTTATTTTAATTGTGCAGGTCTCGAAATTTTTGTCAAGGACTGGAAACCAGAGATACTTTTTTTATATAAGGTGAAGAGAAAAAGGAGTTAGCGGTCCAGGATGTACTCATCGTTCGAGAATTTGAAGACGTATTTCCAAAAGAGTTACCAGGACTGCCAGTCGTTAGATAAGTGGAATTCGTGAACGATTTAGAACCAGGAGCAACATCGATTTCTAAAACACCGTATCAAATTACGCCTAAAAATTTCAAGAGCCGAAAGTGCAACTTCAAAATCTCCTAGACCTGGGATTTATGAGGCCAAGCGTATCGCCGTGGGGAGCTCCGGTCCTGTTTGTCAAAGAAGAAAGGCGGGTCAATGAGAATACGTATAGATTACCAAGAGTTAAGCAAGTTGACCTTGAAGAATCGTTATCCGTTGTCTAGGATCGAGGACTTATTTGACCAACTCAAAGGAGCAAACACATTCTCTTAGATAGATCTTTGATCGGGTTATCAACAGTTGAAAATTAGAAAAGAAGGACATACCGAAGATAGCCTTCAGAACCAAATATGGGCCTACGAGTTGGTGGTGAGGTCGTTTGGACTTACAAATGCTTCAGCAGTGTTTATGGATTTAATGAACATAGTTTTCCACCCTTATCTTGAAAACTTTTATTAGGTCCTTATCGATGATACCTTGATAATCGAAGAACAAGTGGGAGCATGAGCAGCATTTGAGGACGGTGTTACGAGAAGCTTTACGCTAATTTCAGTAAGTATGCTTTCTGGTTAAGAGAAGTGATATTTTTAGGGCACATTGTATCGGGTGATGGAATTAAAAAGAATCCAGCTAAGATTCAGACGGTGATGGAGTGGAAATCACCGACGAAGTCGAATGAGATTCACACTGTTCCTGAGCCAGATAAGAATTTTGAAGTCGGATTGGGTTGTGTCTTGATGCAGGACGAAAAGGTGATAGCTTATGCATCAAGGCAGTTAAGACCGCACGAGATGAATTATTCAACTCATGATTTGGAGTTAACGGTCGTAATCCATGCGTTGAAGATTTGGAGACATCATCTCTATGAAGTTAGATGTGCCATACTCACAGATCATAAGAGCTTGAAGTGTTTTTTTTCGAGCAGAAAAACTTGAATACGAGACAGAGAAGATGGTTAGAGATAGTTAACGATTATGACTTGATAATAAATTATCACCCATGTAAGGCCAATTTAGTTGCAGATGCCTTGAGCCGGTAAAGGAGAAACTCAACTTGGATGTGTACTGATCAGAGAAGACGTACGAGTACGAGATTTTGAGAAACTTAGTCTTGAAGTTAGTTCACCATGGTAAGAAATAGGTGTGACGTAGTTTCTTTAACTGTCGTATCAGAATTAGGAGAGAGAATCGTTGACACACAGAGAAAAGGCTTGGAATTTAAGAGGTTACATCTGGAGTTTAGAGTCAAGCCGTTGAGCGAATACAGAGAAGCGCCTGATAGTACACTGATGTTCAGAAATAGAATCTTGGTGCCAAACAAGAAGGAAATTCGGAATGAAATCCTGAGTGAAACTCATGAAACCCCGTATACTGCCCACCCAGGGAGTACAAAGATGTACCATGATCTAAAGATTGTTTATTGGTGGGATGGTATGAGAGATTGTCAGACTGCACGGAATGCCGATATTAATTATGTCAGATAGGGACACGAAGTCTATGTCTCGATTTTGGATCAGTCTGCAGCAGGAGTTAGGGGCGCGCTTGAATTTCAGTACAGCGTTTCACCCTCAGTTAGATGGACAGAGAGAGTGGACGATTCAGACTCTCGAGGATATGTTAAGAACAGTAGTTTTGGATAGAGGGGTGAGTTGGGAGCCAATTCTGCCATTAATCGAGTTCACTTACAGTAACAGTTACCAAGAGACAATTGGGATGGCTTCATATGAGGCTCTGTATGGAAGAAAGTGTCGATCTTCGCTATATTGGAACGAAGTAGGAGAAACACAAGTTCTAGGGTTTGACGCTATTAGTGAAATGAATGGAATCGTGCGTCAAATTCGAGACAGAATTAAGGAAGCACAGATCAGACATAAATCGTATGCTGATACAAGAAAATCTGAGCTACAGTTTGAGGTTGGCGACAAGGTATTTTTGAAAGTATCACCATCAAAGGGAATAGTCCGATTCGGAGTAAAAGGGAAGCTACGTCCTCATTTCGTAGGACCCTATGAAATATTGGAACGCATAGGCCCAATAGCTTATTGCTTGGCGTTACCTTCGAGCATGGGAAATGTGCATAATGTGTTTCACGTGTCACAGCTAAGGAAATATGTTTATGATCCAAAGCACGTGATTCACCAGGAAGAAATTGTTCTAAATTCATATTGCACTATGAAGAAAAGCCGAAGGCAATTTTGGATAGAAAGATTCAAGAGTTAAGAAATAAGTCAATTTCTCTCGTCAAGGTGTTGTGGAGTCACCATGGACAAGAAGAGGCGACATGGGAATTGGAGGAGAAAATGAGGGATAAATATCCCGAACTGTTTGAAGAGTTCCAGTAAATTTCGGGATGAAATTTTTGTTAGGTGGGGAGAATGTAATAACCCGAGATTAATTAAGCTAATTATTTGCTTAATTAACTTAATGAAAGGAATTTTCTTTCCAATTTTGCAATAATTTATTTTATTGGTAGCAAGAATGCATTTAAATTTGCAAATTGAGTTCGAGAAGTCGATTTCCTAATCAAGCTAAGGAAATGTTCGTAATAATATATGGAAGAATATGAATCGATCGAATTAATTTTCGGAGACCCGTGGGAAGAGATATTAATTTTTGGAGATCAACCAAGGTTTTATTTGGATTTGTTTGGAAATGCAGAGTTAGGGTTGATATTTGACAATTTGAATTGAGAATTAAATCATGAGATATTGGAATTTTGAAATTTTTGAGAAATTGTTTAAATTTGGATTATTTTGAAACATGGAGATAAAGCAAGGGGAGGTGTCAATTGCGTATAAAATTTGTGACACCTCATTTTTGTACTATTTTGGAAATTTTTGGAGTATTAAGAGAAAAGGGAAAATAAAATAAGGAAAAAGGAAAATTTTCTCTCTCCTCCCTCACTTTGGCTCTCTCTCTCTCCCCGTCACTCTCTCTCTTTTCCCCATTTCCACCCTCACTCCTAGCAACCCCCTTTCTCGCCACCTATCTTGCTGGCCATTTTTCGGCCAACTCCGACCATCTCCGGCCGAGACACCACCACCGATCGAAAGTTCGTTCTTCAAGCTCTCTAAGGAGCTATCGTGGGCGACGTAAAGTTGAGTATTGATGGAGATAACGTAGAGAGAAGTTAGCCCGTCGGAGTGGTGAGAAAATCCAATTTCCAGATTTTTAGTTCGTTTAATCGTGTTTAAATCGAGTCTTGACTTACATTTTCGTGTTCCTTACTTTCTAGGGAGCATTTTGGTACTCTTGGACACGAGTTTAATCGTCGGAAAAACCGCGCCGCCGCCGTGGGGAAGAGTTTTCCGGTGAAATCTTCTCTTCCCTTACTTCCTAGAGTTTTTCTTTGGTTTGAAGCATGTTTCGTGATTTAGAAATGATAAGGAACATGCTAGAATAGATGGATGAGCTTGCAGATGGATATATTGAGAGAAATGTGGAGTTACAGGGTTAAAATCGCAAGGATGCGATGAGGAAGACGACGCATCCCGAACGGGACGGAAGCATCCCGTTCGGGACATGCTTCGGCGAGGCAAACAGGCAGCAGGACATCCATCCCGTTCGGGATGGGTGTGTCCCGTTCGGGACGGGCTGCGGCCCCTTCTTAAAAATATGATTTTTGACCCGTTTTCATTCCGATTCGAGTTATTTCCAATTCCTAAGTTCAATATATGATTTTAGGGACATAGTAATGGTAAAACAAGTGTGATTCATGAAGTTGGAAATTAGAAATTGATTTATTAAGTTTGATGAAAAATTGGAGCATGATTAAGCATGAGTATAATGATGGTTTATGAATTAAGAGTTGGGATATGACTAATATTGTTTACCAAAGGTTGAGGCTTATTGATCAAAGTTTGAATCATGAGGATTGATGGTGAAGTGTGTGTTAGTTGGAATTTGTGAAGTAGAAATTGTCCTAGAATGTCCATCCTAATTAGTTGAGTATTATTATGGTTGTAGGAGATTGAGATAAGGAGGAACCAAGCGCAACCACATTAACAAAATGACATTTTGTTGGAAAAGCATACTCCAGGTGAGAAACTATTTCAGTACAAAATCAAATGTGTGTTTTTCCTTTTCAAGATGTGTTAAAAATGCTTTGATTTAAGTTGAGATTGTTATGCATGTTTTGTGCTATTGTATCTGTCCTCTGTCGATTCCCATCGACAGAGAGTATTACTAATGAGTTTAGAACCAGGTTCCATAACTGCGCTAGAACTCATTTAGTAAATTGGGAAACTTGATTGAGAATTGGGTGAAATGGTAGTGACCTTAAACCCTGGAAAGGTAAAATGCACGGGTGAAGTGGTAGTGACCTTAAACCCTGGAAAGATAAAATGCACGGGTGAAATGGTAGTGACCTTAAACTCTGCAAGAAAGAAATTGATTATTTATATACGATCGGATCTCGATGTTGTGTGTTCCGAGATTAGTACACTTTGATGGTAGTGGGTTGAGTGAGTATTCATTCCCAACTAGTCATCGTAACTTGGAAGAAGGCCAGCTTCCGGTTATAAAACAATAACAGATATAATAACATGTTTAAATAGCGCACGAAAGAAAATGTTTTAGATAGCACGGTTCATTTCAACAAAATTGTGTGTCTATCTGTGTGAGTTGCATAGCATATCTCCTATATAATGTATGTTTTCGGGCATGTTTCTCATTGGGTACATTAGTACTCAGCCCCTCGCGTTATTTCTAAAACGTGCAGGTTGAAAGCAAAGGATGAGGAGGTGCAGGGTGTAAAGACGGAGCCATTTGTACAGATTTTGAAATAAGGTTCTGTGATATGTATCCTCATATGCATATCACACCACGCTTAACACACACATTGCACTACTCTGATCAGTTATTTCCTTCCCTTTGTAATTGCTTTTGAAATGTTAACATTTATTTCTATGGAAGTTATTTTAAACTTATTTTCGTTGTTATTAAATTGGATTTGAGACTGAAAACCCATGACTGTAACTCGCCTCTTGTTGGGAAGGCTAGAAGGGGGTGTTACATTCTCAATTAATGCAGACCGTTCTCATAACGTGGTAATAAAGGGGTAGGTCAGTATTAATTTTGTGGTGAAAAAGAATTAATATTAATTAATTAATTATGTCCTGGGTTGTGGGCATGGGAATTAATCAATTTATAGGCCCACTTTATTATTTGCATTAGGTCACAGGTCTGGCCCAATTATATATGCTGAAGAAAGTCTCAGTAGCCCATTAGGGATAAAACCTTAGGTCTATAAATAGACAGCACTCTCTCTGAAACCCTAGTCACTTCATAACATTCAAATCAGTTTGAAACCCTAGGGAGAGAGAGAGAGCAGTGGGCGGCGCCTGTAGAGGGGAGAAGGAAGATTTTTCTGCTCCGATCTACATCACAGATCTGTGGAATCATCACCAGTAGCAGATCTGAACAGCATTGGGATGCAGCCCTAAAGATAGGGGTGAGCAACGGTTGGTTCAGTCTGAAAACCGAACCGCCCAAACCGCCAAACTGCAAATCCTAAAAAACCAAACTGAACCGCACCGCTAGGAGTATGTAAACCGCACCGAAATCGAACCGAACAGAAATGGGCGGTTTCGGTTTGATTTGGCAGTTTGCACCGAACTGAACCAAACCGCACCGAACCGCACGGTTTCAGTTTAAACCGAACTTTCCGCCTATTTTTCAAAATGCTTGAATTAAAACATACATTTTCATGTTCCAACATTCATTAAAAGTCCAAATACAACAAATATAATCCCACAAGTTCAACAAACACGTCTAACTCATAAATCCAAATACACAAGTTCATAAATAACAATTCAAATCTAAGTTCAAATATATAAATTCATATCCAAACCGCCCGAACCGAAACCAAAACCGAACTGAACCGCCCAAACCGAATCGAACCGCCATATTTTGGTTAAAACCGAACCGAACCGAATTTTGGCGGTTTCAAAAAATCCAAACCGAACCGAAGCGAAATTAATATATAAACCGAACCGAACCGAAACCGCCGGTTTACGGTTTGGTTCGGTTTTCGGTTCGGTTTGCTCACCCCTACCTGAAGATCTGATCTAGAGAACAGGATTTTGTTTTCTTTAATTTTCTTATTCAATTAAATCTTGAAATTAGTATTCTAATTTCATACTCCGCAGATTTATTGAATCGCGTGGTTGAATTAAAGGGAATATTCAAACGCAAAAGATTGGATCAGACTCTACGGAATAACGGTGATCCATTTATCCACGAATTAAATTCATAAGAGCATGCTAGGTTTTGTGAATTATGATTATATACAATATCCGTAAATCGATCCGATTCACTTGGATTTTTGTGATTCGGTTCACTGAAAATCCCTACACCCTGATCTATCACTCCGGTATTTCTGCGCTAAGTTTAGTCCCTCGGCGGCGCAGATTAGCCGAAAAAACCCTCCAGCAATGGTGCAGGCAAATCGCCAACCAATCGATTTCTCGAAAACACAAACCGCCTCCTCTATTTTCCTCCCAGACTCTCTGCCTTCAAACTCTTCTTCTCTTCCCTCTCTCCGCTGCGTGCTGCCCCGCCAAACTCTCTACACGTTCCCTCTCCTTCAATTTGGTTGTGTATTGGTCTATCGGTCAATTCTTTGGTTAAGTATGGGTCATATTAGCTTGTACGATTGTGTTGAATGCACTATCAGAGCAAGTTAAACGCGCCGTTCAAACTAACATTGCTTTATCCATTTGTGTATCTAACCTTTTCTTTTTCAATGCTACAAAACTTGATGCAAAAGGTGTAGAATTCAATTGAATTTATGAGTTTATTTTTTTCCCAACTCTACTTGAGTTTTGTGGGTCATTGTCATTGTTTTGAGTGTTAATCTGACCGAGACCTTTTTTTTTGTTTTACTAGATAACTAGCTTGTTTGGTGCTAGGAATGAAATCCTGCATCCAGAAATTATGTAACAGATTTGTGAGAAGTTTTTTTGATCGTTGTATCTTCTTCACTCGTTGATGGTATTTAGCATAAAGTGAGTGACTGGTCATCATAGTTATTCATGAATAAAGAAGGCAGCGAGGAGCTCTTGAAGAATGATATGAATAAGTACTAACGCCCATATTTTGTGCAGGTATTCGGACAAACTTGAAAATGTGGTGAAAAATATATACAGTGAGATGGAGATGGTGGCATTTGATGAGGAAGATGAAGCACCAAGTGTCCTGTTTAGCAATCACTCATGGAGAGAGTCCTCACAGCTTTGCAGAAATGGTTGCAATTGTGTAAAAGAGTAGTGTGGAATGGATGACTGCACCCGCAGCCTAAATGAATCTCGGGAGAAAATGGGGAGGGCTCCAAGATTTGCACCATTCATAACTCATAAGCAAGGCCATTGAGTGTGGGCAACCCAATTCCAAATGTAAGAATGATCCTGGCCCCTGCAAATTAAAAAAGGAAGGATAGGTAAACACCCACGTATACTGCGGTATGTGAGACTCCAATGACAGGAAATAAACGAACTTGCTCCCGAGCTACACCTCATCATTTTGCCAACTCTTCCTGCTCCTCTGTTTCCATGGCTTTGTTTCAAGAATGATGATGGTTATTCCATTGAAACCAACACTGGGATTCAAAATAAATTGGTGAGCATCCGAAACTGTTTTGTATATCTTATTAAACTTAACTTATACATTGTATTTAAATTTTTCTTTATTTTGTGTTTATGTAATTTAACTAGGAAATATATTCAAGAAGAATAAAGAAAATAAGTAATTAATTTTAAATATACAATTATTTTGAATAAGTAAATATACAATTATTATGTAATCTTCAAAGAAATTGTATCGTTTATCAAAATTAAATATTGAGAATATCCAGATCAGATTACATAATCTTTGTAAGTTCCCAATATAAGAAGAATCATGTCAAAATATAATCATGATGCTTGGAAATCAGACTTGCACGACTCAATACCTCATTTCTTTAATTTGACCTCTTTTTAATTGCGTGTATACAATCTATTTCTTTTGCAAATTTTCCTAAATCTGATCGAGATATCCTCAATTTCTATTACAACGAAAATACCTTAATTGCACAGATTTTGTTTGGCTATGATGGCATGAAGAAATTTAATACTACAATGGTAATGGTATATATATATCCCCTACACAAACCTTGTTGCTCATCTCAATATCAAGTTGAAGGCCATGAAAATGTGGAGTCACACAAAATTCCATGTTAGTGTACCATCATACATGCATTCATCATGAATCAAGATCACTCTTCCATTTAAAAACCCCTGTTTCTTGATTGATTTGAATTATCATTTAACTTTTCAACAGGTTGTGGAGAAGTTGTTGAGCAGCTTTCTACTAGGACTGCTGTTTATTACCGTAGCAGAGTCACAAATCCCATATTCCGCCATCAACTGTCGGAAACACACTGCATCTCTGACGGATTTTGGAGGGAAAGGCGATGGGACAACTTCAAACACAGCAGCGTTCAAGGCAGCCATTGCTAATCTGAGCAAGGTTGCATCCGACGGCGGCGCGTTGCTCGTCGTCCCGCCGGGGAAATGGCTGACGGGGTCCTTCAATCTGGCTAGTCATTTCACGCTGTATATACACCAGAAGGCTGTTCTTCTCGCATCTCAGGTTTGAACCTCTCGATCTTGCTTTATCATCTCTGCAGAATCACATGTAATTAATGGATTAAAAAAAATTTAAAAATAGGAAGAATCGGATTATCCTCTGATCGACCCACTGCCATCGTACGGACAAGGAAGAGATGCTGCAGGGAAGAGGTTTGCCAGTCTCATCTTCGGCACCAATCTCACCGACGTTGTTGTGACAGGTAAGTAATTATTTATAAAATACATTCTTGAAATTAATCATTCAAATTAAAACGTGTTGAATTATGTATTCAGGTGGGAATGGGACGATCGATGGGCAGGGCGCAATCTGGTGGAAGAAATTCAAGAGCAAGCAACTGAAGAACACTAGGCCATACTTGATTGAAATCCTGTACTCGGACCAGGTTCAGATTTCGGATCTTACGATGATCAACTCCCCTTCCTGGCATGTTCATCCCACTTATTGCAGGTATATATCGTATTCTGACAGAGATACATAACATTGATTGAGTGGAGGAGAATTGTAGTAATCTTATTGTCTTGAAAAAATAAATGCAGCAATGTGATAATCGAAAAACTGACAATCATTGCACCGGTCGATTCACCAAACACAGACGGGATCAATCCAGGTTTGAGTTGCTTTTGTTGTTTTACATTTGCATTGCAAAAGTGGGAAATTGTTAACCAAATCTATGGATACCTTTTGATGCAGACTCGTGCACAAACACACGCATTCGAGACTCGTACGTGGTCTCAGGCGACGACTGCATCGCGGTGAAGAGCGGGTGGGATCAATACGGCATAAAATACGGCATGCCAACGCAGCACCTGAGCATCAAGAGATTCACCTGCATTTCACCCGACAGCGCCGTCATCGCCCTCGGCAGCGAGATGTCGGGCGGGATCAAAGACGTCCGAGCCGAGGAGATCTACGCCATCAACTCGCAGTCGGGAGTGAGAATCAAGACAGGTCCAGGGAGAGGCGCCTACGTCAAAGACATATATGTAAGAAACATGCATTTGAACACCATGAAGTATGTTTTCTGGATGAACGGCGACTACGGCTCGCATCCCGGCAAGGGCTGGGATCCCAAGGCCCTCCCTAACATAACCAACATCAATTACAAGGATATGGTCGGGAAGAATGTTTCCATCGTCGGAGATCTTTCTGGGATCAAGAATGATCCCTTCACTAATATCTGTGTTTCTAACGTCACTGTGGAGCTGGCCTCCAAGAGCAAGAAGAATACGTGTGTGTCGTCGGAGAAGGCGAAGAAGTTGCCGTGGAGCTGTACCGATGTGAGCGGGGTGACGAGCAGGGTGACGCCCAAGGCTTGTGATCTGTTGCCGGAGAAGGAAGTGGATTGCAATTTCCCAACTGATACACTGCCCATTGATAATGTTCAGTTGAAGACCTGTTCTGTTTCCCTTTAGACTATCTATCCAAATAATTATCGTTTTTGTTTTCATGATTTGAATTGTACAATGAAATATCATTTATAATGATAATGATATTGGATTTGAGATTTTGGTTTTTTTTTAAGACTTGAATTAGTTAATTTAAGATTTTAAAGTTGAATATCTCGCCTACTTTAGTATAAGAATGTCATTACACGTAAAAATACAGATGCTTTCACCTCTAAATAGTAATTACTCCCTCCGTATCAGGACACTCGCAACGTTTTCCTTTTTGGTCCGTCCCAGAACACTTGCAAAGTTTTCTTTTTTGGAAAGTTTTCATTAATTAATTACCCACTAAACCTACTCTA
Organism: Plectranthus barbatus; assembly: GCA_026898455.1. Taxonomy (NCBI): domain Eukaryota; kingdom Viridiplantae; phylum Streptophyta; class Magnoliopsida; order Lamiales; family Lamiaceae; genus Plectranthus; species Plectranthus barbatus. Next base: position 22,303 of record JAPKLW010002190.1, read on the forward strand.
CTCCTATTCCACTATTTTTCATACCCCACTATCTCTCCTAATCATTAACCTACTGATCCTACCCCACTAACTCTTCTAATCACTTTTTTTTAACCTCCGTGCCCGGTCAGACGTCTCAAGAGACCCGGGACGGAGGGATTAATAAAGTTGGAATATGAATATCTTTTGATGGAAAATTTTTATTAATATATAAGTTTCTGTAATAAAGTGTTTTTCTTTATTTGATTTGTTCTGTAATAAAGTTGGAATATGAATATCTTTTGATGGAAGATTTTCTATGATCTAAAATGATTTAAATTTTAAATAACTTATTAAATTGTCGTTTAAAATTGGCTATAATATTAATACTAGTAACCGGTAAGAATGGAAAGTATAAGCCAATGAGGCATCTCAGAATTCAGATGAAAAAATTGTCATTAAAAAGGCAATGTGCAAATAGATTGTTAAAATCTTTTCTTCAAAAAGGAGAATGTGCATTTTGATTCATTTGATATTATTTAAGGGTATTTATTATATTTATGATTTTTTCAAGATAAAATGTAATCAAGATTCTCATGGTTTGAAGTAAAATAATGCGAATCTTTTGTGAAAAAAATTAAAAATTTGGTAAGTAGGTTTTAAATAATAAGAATAGTTTCAAAATATATTTTTCATTTATATTAAATGTTGAGGTTCAAATTTTTGGGGGATAGGAGCCCTTGGAACTTTATAAAAAATAACAAATAACAATGAAGGAAACAAGAAATAAACAGCGTAAAATATGACAAAACCAGCGCAGGGATGGAATATTGAGTGTGGATAATCGATAAAATCTGTATCAAATTCAACAGAGTTACAACATAAGTTTATGTGCGTGAAAAAGTCATGCAAAAACGAGCTCTCCACCCCTATTTATAGACAGGATAGGGGGAGTGAATAATCTAGCCCTAGACGTCGACAACCTGCGGTTCCCCGCGATTTTCGGAACAGCTCCGGGTTTCTCGGAGTCAGTTAGGGTTTGTAACGGTCGCGCGCCGCCAGGTAACTAGGGTTTTCCTCTTTGGAGAGCTTCGTCACCGACCCTTTCGAGTTCTCGATGCCAAAGAGCGTAGCGCCTCGGTATAGAACTTTTAACTTGGGTGAATTCCGCTCTTATGCTTGACGACGGTGAAATACAACACTATCTTCACGTTAAATTTTATCAATCCGAGTTTTTTTCAATTCGCTCTAGTGAAGATTACTTACTCGTTTGAAGGTTCAAATAGCTAGGCAAATATTAGTCGTTGGTAATTGTTTAACTAGGCAAAATAGAATATAAACCAAGCATACAAGTAACAAAGCAATAACCAAACTTGTGTATTTAAACTTCTCAAGCCAAAACAATTGAGTAACTAGTTTAGGTAGATTAAAGTCTCAAGTTCAACAATAAGAAGATAGTGAGTTTTGATTGAATTTCTATTGTTCCAAGTTGAATCAAACTATGTTGTAAACCAAGTTTAATCCCTAGGAGGTTGAGCAATCGACCCTACACTCGTTAGCCCCTTGCTACGGCGAGCTAACGGTAGATGACACTAGGAATTGCAAACTGCTACGTTATTAACCCCTAGATCACTCCCAATTGACCGTCAATTATCGCCCTACGACCTAGCCCCGCACAGGGATTGGAACTAAAATCGTAAGAATATACACTTTTCACGATGATTCCGCCTCGCATGTTGGCTGCAGCGTTCACGTCAACTACCTTAAAAGCTGGCTATTACCTACACCTAAGAGGTAAGGAACAAGCTCAAGTGTAATTCAATCCCACAAAGGAAAGTAAACAAGCAAATTTGATATCAACTCATCACAATATACATTCTACAACACTCACAAATGAATTTAGTTCTTCATACCTTGAATTGAGTACAAATCAATAAGAGAAATGAGAGAATCCATTACAAAATAGTAAGGTCTAAGTATGATCTTCCTTGATTGCCTTCCTTGGACTCAATCTACCTTTCTTCCTTCCTAGATCTTCACCAAATTGGAAGAATTTGTCTTGAATCTCCTTGAATGTGGATAGGGAAGGGTTTGGAGATGAATATAGAGAGAACTCTCGTGACGGTTATTTGAAATCTGACCAAAAGTTCTTTTAAAATGCGAAGATCCCCCTTTTATAGACGAGCTCCCAGGGCTCGGATCGCCCGGGCCAAATATGGCTCGCCCGAGCTAAGTGGAAAGCTGCCAGAAACCGCAAAACCTGCATTGGCTCGGCCGAGCCAGGCTTGACTCGGCTGTGCGGACCCTCTGAAGTGCAGGCTCGGTCGAGCACTGCAGGGTCGTCCGAGCCTGCCCTGGCTCGGCCGAGAAATCACTCTGAAATCAGGTTTCTTCCTTCCTTTGCTCCGCTCGGTCGATCCAACTTCCTTTTAACCTTCGGCTCGGGCGATTTACCTCCAAAACTCAACCAAAAGTGTTGATTTATGCTCAAAACACGTCCTACAACATTCAAAACACAAAAACACGACAAAAGAATAACAAAAACATATGATATGAGGGTAAAATGGCCACAAACATGCACGCTCACACATCGAAATATAGGTCATTTTACACACATAGCATAATCCCCCAAACTTGAACCTTTGATTGTCCTCAATCAAAACAAAGTAAAGCAATCCATAAACCTCATGAAACAACCTCACAGCTCATCTTAATTATCTTGGCATGCCCTAATCAATTGAGATTATCACCTATTTTGTGACACTAATTAATGCTAACGACTTGAACCACACATCAATTTTTGGATACAGAAATAAAAACACTCCCTTACGTGTTTAGGGACGATGAGCATCACTCATTCACAAGATATCGAGCATAATTTCCATAGGCTTGAAACTATTCTCACCACTATACTACAATGAGTTGGCTCCTAAAATCAAGAAGGTCTTTGTTTTTGGTTATAACGTGGCTTACTAAAAGGTAGGTGGTTTTGGGCCAAAGTGACTAAACTTCTCAGTTCCCCAAAACCCCCAAACTTATTCTCTTCAATCCACTTCAAACCCGAGACTTTTTCATTCACAACTTTTCTTTCTTTTTCTTCTTTCTCTTCTTTTTCATATATTTTTTTTTCAACACCATCATTCATTAATTTCATGGTGCTTTTCTTTCTTATCTCTTTCTCTTTTTTTTTTTTGTCTTTTTCTTTTTCTCAAGCACCCAAAATTTTTGTTGGTGCATTAATTTTTAAGGATTCACATCAATCCTTTATTTCATAGCTTCCATGCCTCAATACTTGCAATACAAAGATACCAAACAATTCCCAACCCAACTCTCATCACCGTATTCACCCTCATACACTCTTTCCCCCCAAAATTTGTCCTAATAATTTCAAAAGAAATCCTCCATTAAAGCACAATCACGGGGGTCAAAGATATGAAAGGCAAAATTATGATCGCAACCACCTTATACTCCCAGAGTGAAAGGTAGGACTAAGAATCAATGGTCTAATATCATTTTTTAGTTACCAAACTCATGCCAAATAGATAGAGAATAAGTGCAAGTTCTAGATCTTGTGCTCTCAATCTTGCCACTCACAACCGATAAAGATATGACAATATCATGGCTCAAACCTCACAGCTTTTTGTCAAGTCCTATGCATTAACCACACACAAAACTCGGCAATTCAAAAGTTCAACTAAAGCATGCCTTGACAACTAGATTCCGCTCTATCATTGGTCAAAGTAAAAATCAAGCTTACTAAGTAAATCATGATTCAAACCTCAAGTTCTTGTTTGGGTTCATCACACACACACAAACACATAACATCCTAACAACAATCTACATGCCATAAGACAATTGTAATGAATCTAATTGATAGAAGGAACGATAGAAAGCGTTACCCATTGGCACACACGATCAAACCGCTCTCCTTGCCTTATTTGTATCTACTACAAATTAACACAAACACCACCAAACTATTGAGCATAAACAAGCCAATTAACTTCTCATTTCCACCGACTTTCCACAAACCAATCATCACAAAGAATAAAGCAATATCCACTAGCTCCACCATTCAAACCAAACCATATAACATATCCACAAACCAAACCAAATAGAAAGAATTAAATCTCATGCAAGCTCGCTAAAAATCCATCACATACCCATTCAATTAAAATTTAAACATCCAAATAACATCCACATTCAAATCCAAAGTGAAGGTAGATCAATATCATTATACAACCAAATCGAAACAAACTAAACTAAACTAGAAAGCAGTAAAGAGATAGAGAGGAGTGAACCAGAGTAGAGCACCGGATACCGACCATTCCCCCCAAACTCAGTCAAGTGAGACTAAGTTTGTAAAAAGGTATGCGGTGCACTCTCACTCCTCTGGGTCTAGCGGCTGGTCTTGGCAACAGTGCTGGCATGGCATGGGGATCACCTCCTCACAACGAGACATAATCAGTCGAGCCATATCTAAATGAGTGTCAGTACTCATCAACCAGTTAGACCGAACCAGAAAACATCAACCTCCGTAAGAGCACGGTTAGGTAATTCAATTCCCAAGTCACCAAACTTGTAGAAATAACAAATACCCGACCTAGAGGGAACCAAGAACGCCTTAGTAACTAATGCGGTCGTATTAAGACTCAAACTCGGGGCAAAGACTCCCGATACCGCAACACCACATGCTTAAAAAATGGGAAACAGTAATCCTCCACCACAAATGACCGAATTATCAGAACTGATGGTATTATTCCAATTCTCCATTAACCATCCACCAATAGAAAAATTCCTACCATGCAGTAAAGCAAATAGAAATTGAAAATCATGAATGCCAACAATCCCAGTCCCATAGAAACCGCAAGACCACCCTCAATCATATGATGAAGATAACGAAAAACCGGATTCTTAATCAAATGCGACCTACAAGATGTGATATTAAAATCATGCAAAGGTGCAATTCCAGAAATAGATTCCCAAAATTCAGGAGGACTCATTTCATCAAACATGAATTTTGCATCTCCCGAACACCCAAAAATTACGTCAATCTCCTGCCTACGAAGGAAAAACTCTTGACCATTGAGCTTGAGTTTTACCATTTTTGGAAGACCTTGTGCGCTCCACATCACACGAATCGATGCTAAAAACTTCTTTGTAAGCATCATGTAGGCAGGCCATCTCCCATGGAGTAGTTTCCACCATCCAATACCTTTGAACAAATTTCAGATATACTTCTTGAAGTCTAATGCTTCCAAAGTAACTGGACATAAGTATGTTGTTCCAACCACTTACTGTTGTGTGAGAGTGATGAATCGAGCATAGTCATCGTCATGAAATCCTTCAGGTCTGCAAATTGAGGAAGAAAGAAAACCACCTCCATGCCGATTAGCCATTGACAAATTGAAAGGTGAGATAAGGATAAATCAAAGCAATAAGGGGTTAGAGAAAATTGGAGAAGAGAAATTTCGACCGAAATGAAGATGGGGTGAAATGAGGATCGTCCGATTATTAAAAATTGTGCGTGGCTCGGCCGAGCAGCAGATGGCTCGACCGAGTGATAAGCTCATTTTTCTACTCTCTTATCGCATTGTTTTTCTTTTTCTTATGCAAATTAGTTTATTTTATCTAATAAATTGAGCATGAGTATATATTACAGGGTTTTATGCTTGTCATGGTAAGATTTCGCAGGTTTTAGGCCAAATCCAATGGAAAACCCGTATCAAAAGCAGCATATGTTTAAAGAAACAGTCACTAATTCATCCACCGATAAAATCTGAGCTAATGGAGCATGTCATTTGAAAGATATTTGAATTAGCTTTCCAATACAACTGGAATCGGATCAATCAGAGTTCGGATGCAAACATTATGGCCAAAACCGTGAGACTGCACAGAAGGGTCGGAAGTGGCGAAAATGGTCTCTGTTTCGACCGATTTGAAGTCCATATCGACCGGGGCAGGTCCATATCGGCCGTGGCAAGGCTTATCTCGGCCGAGATGCGTGTTTTTGCAGCCCAAATTTGCACGTGATAGAAGATTTGAAAGGACAAGATACCATATCAAGATAGGGACAAATTTTGGAGCAATTATACCATCCAATGCCTCAACCCTACTACTATATAAACTCATAATTAGCTCAGAATTGTACGCTCCCTCAGCCCCTTCAGTTATTAATTATTTTCAGAGTTGTTTTTACTTTAGTTTTTTTTTTCATAATTCCCCTTTAATTTTTATTTAGTTTTAATGCAATCTTTACTTTTCCCTGCAATGTTTATTTTCAATATGTTAGGCTAGAACCCTAAACAGGTTCTAGGGTTTCTCCATCTATGATGCATGTTTTGATCCAGTAATTCAAACCCTTTTAACTGGTTTAAATCCTATGTTTTGTTTTAAGTCTAATCTCATCGAAGGATCGAGAGATGAAGATTGAGGTAGGTTACAGTTATTAATCGAAGGACCGAGAGGTGAAGGTTAGTAATAGAAAGTTAGGGTTTAATACTTTTGATTATCTGTCCGACCAAGAAGATTTCAATCGTAGGAAAAATCTGATGTTTATTGAAATTGATTAATTGTGTGTTTGAGACTGAGAGGAGATTACCACTAGTTAATGATTTAGGATTTAATTGCCCGACCAAGGAATTAATTCCACATTAATAGATTTTCCACCAAAATTATCTTTTCTTGGTTTGAATATTTGTTTCTTGCATGTTGATCAGATTGGTAGATTTCCCTAGAATTTGTGCTTTTTAATATTTATTTTAATCTCTTTAAATTAATTGTTCTGAAAAACCCAAAAATCCCTATTTTGAATTACTCAAACAAAAGTTCTGAAAACCATATTCAGTACATGAATCCCTTCATTGCACTATCCCTGTGGGTTCGACAACCTTCGGGTACTTATAAATTTATTTGTCCTATGCTATAATTTGTATGCATATTTAGCATCGATCAAATTGGCGTCGTTGTCGGGGATAGAAAGACGGCGTCATTACTGGATTAATTGAAGAACTTCTGGATTGGGTTGTATTTTCTTTTTTCTGATTTTTTTTTAGTTTAGTGTTGTTTTTCTTTGTTTTTGGATTCTGTTCGCTGTTCTTTCGTGTGCGTGTGTGTGTTTTTGAGTCGTGTCTGTTTCGGCCGAGGTGAGTCCCACTATGGCCGAGATGAATTTTGCATCCCGGTCGAGACAGCATCTGCCACGGCCAGGACAACCTGATTTTTCCTCGTTCTCTGTGCAGGTGCATGAACACGCGGAACAAAGGGAAGATCCTTGAGCCCTTCATACCAGAAATTGAAGCAGCTTGCAGAAACAACTGAAAGAAAGGAAAGAAGCTGAATTTGAGATGGAAGCAAATCAAGAAGCCCCGCTTCAGAACATGACACCGGAGGAACAAAGACAGTTTGTTAATGATGTACAACAATTGAGGGTGCAACTTCTTGCAGCCCAAGCCATCCAGACGGAGCAAGCCGCAAGATTGGCAGAACTGAATGAAAGACAGGTGGTGGTGCCACAGAGGTCCATCTTGGACCGATTCTTACCACAACAGGAAGAGGCTAGATTCAGGGTTGGCATCAACGCCAACAACTTTAAGCTGCGCACAGGGCTAATTCAAATGGTGCAGCAGAACCAGTTTTGGGGGAGAGCCGTTGAAGATCCATACACCCACCTCAATCTGTTCATCGAGGTGTGCGACACTGTGAAGCAGAATGGAGTCCCCCAGGACGTCATCAGGATGAGGTTATTTGCATTCTCCCTCAGAGACGAGGCAAGGTCTTGGTATGCTGGGCTTGACAAAAGCCAAATCGGGACATGGGAGGAGCTGCGAGCAGAATTCGTCACCAACTACTTCCCACCGAGCCTGCTGCTGAAGAGGAAAGCTGCTATCACTACATTCAAGCAGCTCTATGATGAGTCACTACATGAAGCCTGGAAAGCTGCGACTCTGCCCTGGACATGGAATCGATCTCGAGATGCAGGTTTGTCATTTCTATGAGGGTCTGAACCCACACATGAAGGAGATGGTGGATGCATCTGCTGGCGGGATCCTCATGAAGAAGAGTGGTGCAGAGAGCATGAGATTATTGGCAGACATGGCCCTGAACAGTCACCAGTGGCCAACTGAGAGACAGATGCCAGTCAAAGCAGTGGAGACAAAACCAAAATTTGATATTGTTGCGGAGGTGAAGAAGCTCCGAGAGGAAATTGAGAAGTTGGGAACTGCTAAGGTTGTTGCTGTTACTACTGAGCCAAGCATGGCAATTGTTCCGGTGGAGGCTGACTACATCAACGGGGGAGCAAGCAGTTCATCTGGAGCTGGGAATTCGGAGGTAAATTACATAGGAGGTGGTTATCACAATAACTACCGAGGTAATAAGGGGTATCACTACAACCATGGGCGATCTCACCCTGGTTTTTCTTATGCTAACCCCATTGCTGCAGAACACCCTCCACCTGGTTTTGATGTAGGTACAGGAGGTGAGATTGTGGAGAGAAAGAAGTCTGTGCTGGAAGAGACACTTGAAAAATTCATAAAGAGCTCAGACAACAGATTCGGCAAGGTGGAGAATGAAGTGAAAGGGATGACCAATCATATGCAGTTGATGACAAAGCACTTGCAGATGATTGACACCCAACTGAGTCAGATAGCCACTACCTTGGGCACTCGGCACAAGCCAGGGCAACTTCCGAGCATGATGAAAAAACATCCAGTAAAGGAAAAGTCAGTCAATGCCATCTCGCTTCGATCTGGAAGGAGATATGAAGGCCCAAGCAACCAGGAAGGAGGATTGAGAGAAACAGAGGAGGAAAACCCCGTGGAAGACCTCTCTGTTTCGATCGAGATGGAGTCCATCCCGGTCGAAGCAAAGGGAAGTAGGACGGTCGAGGCAGAGGCCAACCCGACCGAGACAGAGAAGTCCAGCCCGGCCGAGACAAGCCAGACACGGCCGGGGCAGAAGCAAAGCAAGATGGCTGAGACAGATGGATCCCGGTCGAAACAGAAGCCCAGACTGGGCGAGAAAGAAAAAGAAAAGGAAGAAAGAATAGTTGATCCAGTTGCTCCTATGCCTTTCCCACAGAGATTCGCAAAGAAATGGAAGATTCTGAATTCACTCGTTTTGTTGAAAATCTTAAAAAAGTGAACATTAACATTCCTCTTGTTGAAGCTCTCAGGGAAATACCGGGATACATGAAGTTCCTAAGGAGGCTGATGAGCGAAAAGAAGCAGTTCGTGGAAAACAAAACTGTGAAGATCCATGAGGAATGCAACCTACTCCTACAGAAGCAGATCCCGATCAAGAGGTCTAACCCAGGATGCTTCTCGATACCCATCAAGATAGGAGGGAAAGAATTCTAGAATGTGATGTGTGACACCGGGGCGAGCATCAACCTGATGCCCTGGTCCATCTACAAGAAGTTGGAGATTGGGGAGATGAGAGCTACTACAATTACCCTCCAGATGGCGGACCGATCTGTGTCCAAGCCCAAAGGTATTGTAGAAGATGTCCTAATTCGTGTTGGTCACCTTATTTTCCCTGCAGATTTCATTGTCCTTGAGATGATGGAAGATGCCAACACTCCGATAATCCTGGGAAGAGAGTTCCTCGACACAGTTGGTGTCTTAATCGACTGCAAGAAGGGAGAGATCACACTGAGAGGGAATGAAGAATCCATAACCTTCTGCATAGACAAAAATAAGAGGAAAGGAGAGTGCAACCGGATTACTACTGCTGAAGAAGAGGAAGAAGAAGACGAGACACCGAAGAAAGAAGAGAAGCAAGCCGGTGGGAACGAGGAAACCAAGCGGTGAAATCGGCAATTAAGCTGCATCCTTCTGAGTACACCACTGTCATTCAAAACCAGAAAGTCTTCATGATTGATTCAAGGGGTCAACGAGTCTGGACTCGACCGCCTTGGTGAGCTGATACTGAGTCGAGCCACGACGGTAAATAAGGCACTGAATGGGAGGTAACCCATTGTATGTTTTCTATTTTTCGTTGATTATTCTTGAGTTGTAGTTATTTTGTTATTTTCACTTTTCTGTCTTTTGAAAAAAAAAATTGAGGTCTGTTTCGACCGAGGCAGAGGCCGCCACGGTCGAGACAGAGGTCCGAGACGTGGTGCACTTCAACTAGTCAGAGGTCGACAGGAAGGTTCCATCCCGGCCGAGATGATGTTCGCCACGGCCGAGATAGGAGTGCTAGCAGACACAAATCCACGCCGGTTAGAGGTTTGAAGAAAGAAGATAAAAATTTGGTGTCTGAGGCCAACAATTGAGGTACAGTTTCAATTTCTGGATCTGATCTCCAAAATTATTCTCTCTGCTTTTCGAATAAGTTTGGGGGGATGAAGATTTAGGGGGTTGAAACTACATTCTATCTTTTTATCTGTTTTTTCTTAATTTTTGCATTAGAAGTTTGTTTGAATAAAGCAATTGTGGGAGTTGAGGATGATAACCCTAACATGAATGCGAGATTAGAATTGATTGACTTTAGTTTGCGTTGATCGTGATAGTGGTCGAGTATGCCCATGAATGTGAATACCGCATGATTACTTGTTTTGATACTTGCGTTGGCATGATGTTTGATGATGATTTGATGTTTACTGTGGAAGAAAAATTGTCCTAAGTGTGAGTTTTTGAGCCTGAATTTTGATTGTGAGTGTGTCTGCAATTTTGAGTTTCTCTAGAACTTGCTCTGTTTCTTTTTCAAGACTGCTAGTGTGCACAGGTTTGGGAAGTGATTTTAGGCCATCTTTGTTTAGCCTATTTTCCCATACATTGTCCTAATTAAATGTTGTCCCTAGTCAGCCCTTTTGAGCCTATGATATTTTCTTTCTTTGTCTATTTGTTGGAAATAAATAGGGGAATCAACTCTTGTCTATGAGAGTGGGTTGGGATTTGTTTAAGCAAGGATAAGATATTATTAGAAGGGTAAAAGCAAAAGATAAGGTTGGGCTCTAGAAAAAAATAAATAGTTGTTGTGTTTAATCCTTATAAGCTCAAATGTATAATCAAAATTGTTTAGAGCATAAAAGGATATGTGTGAAAAAGAAAAAAGAAAAAAAAAAGAAGAAAGAAATAAAAGAGTCATAAGTTGTGTTGGAAATCTAAGGAGTTGGGTAGAAATCAATAGATAGTGGATTGATTGATTGAGGATTACTTGATTGATTTTAGTCACTTGGCCATATATTTCCCTACCTTTCACTAAAAAGCATACGTTACAACCTTGAATAAAGTCCTTTCTGATCTTAGACTTGTGTGCACATATTTGCAGTGGAGATTGAGATTATTTGCAAGCCTATGGTAGAACTTGATTTGCATGACTTGTGTGTGATCTCATAATTATCTTAAACACTTGAGTGAATGAGCGAAACACTTCCCATGTGAGTCTTCCATAGTTTACAGATTTTCTAATTCTTTCAAAAAGGCTAATGTTTAGTAGATTTACGAGTTTGAATGTGATGAATCTTGTGAGGCATTGCACTACTCTTCTACTTGAGCTTTTGATTCTTTCTTTTGTTGATTGCGGACAATCAAGTGTTTAAGTTTGGGGGGTTTGATAAGCTCGTTTTTCTACTCTCTTATCGCATTGTTTTTCTTTTTTTTTTTATGCAAATTAGTTTATTTTATCTAATAAATTGAGCATGAGTATATATTAGAGGGTTTTATGCTTGTCATGGTAAGATTTCGCAGGTTTTAGGCCAAATTCAATGGAAAACCCGTATCGAAAGCAGCAGATGTTTAAAGAAACAGTCACTAATTCATCCACCAATGGAATCTGAGCTAATGGAGCATGTCATTTGAAATATCTTTGAATTAGCTTTCGAATGCAACAGGAATCGGATCAATCGGAGTTCGGATGCAAACGTTATGGCCAAAACCATGAGACTACGCAGAAGGGTCGGAAGTGGCAAAAACGGTCTCTGTTTTGACCGATTTGAAGTCCATATCGACCGGGGCAGGTCCATCTCGGCCGTGGCAAGGCTTATCTCGGCCGAGACGTGTGTTTTTGCAGCCCAAATTTGCACGTGATGGAAGATTTGAAAGGAGAAGATACCATATCAAGTTAGGGACGAATTTTGGAGCCATTGGAGCCATTATACCATCCAAGGCCTCAGCCCTACTACTATATAAACTCATAATTAGCTCAGAATTGCACGCTCCCTCAGCCCCTTCAGTTATTAATTATTTTCAGAGTTGTTTTTACTTTAGTTTTTTTTCAGAATTCCTCTTTAATTTTTATTTAGTTTTAATGCAATCTTTACTTTTCCCTGCATTGTTTATTTTCAATATGTTAGGCTAGAACCCTAAACAGGTTCTAGGGTTTCTCCATCTGTGATGCATGTTTTGATCCAATAATTCAAACCCTTTTAACTGGTTTAAATCCTATGTTTTGTTTTAAGTCTATTCTCATCGAAGGAATGAGAGATGAAGATTGAGGTAGGTTACAGTTATTAATCGAAGGACCGAGAGGTGAAGGTTAGTAATAGGAAGTTAGGGTTTAATACTTTCGATTATCTGTCCGACCAAGAAGATTTCAATCGTAGGAAAAATCTAATCTTTATTGAAATTGATTAATTGGTGTTTTTGAGACCGAGATGAGATTACCACTAGTTAATGATTTAGGATTTAATTGTCCGACCAAGTAATTAATTCCACATTAATAGATTTTCTACAAAAATTATCTTTTCTGGGTTTGAATATTTGTTTCTTGCATGTTGATCAGACTGGTAGATTTCCCTAGAATCTGTGCTTTTTAATATTTATTTTAATCTCTTTAAATTAATTGTTCTGAAAAACCCAAAAATCCCTGTTTTGAATTACTCAAACAAAAGTTCTGAAAACCATATTCAGTACATGAATCCCTTCATTGCACTATCCCTGTGGGTTCGACAACCTTCGGGTACTTATAAATTTATTTGTCCTATGCTATAATTTGTATGCAGATTTAGCATCGATCACCGAGCGACGCCTCTGTCCGCACGACTTTGGGCTGGCACGATCTAGCTCGACCGAGCCTGCCTCGCTCGACTGAGCAAGGGCTCTGTCCGCGCGATTTGGGATGGCACAATTGAGCTCGGCCGAGCCTGCGTTGTTCGACCGAGCGAGACCCCTATTTTCGATTTTTTCATCCTTTTCCTGCATAATTTCGATCACATCGCCGCCAACAATTCCAACCTTCATTCACATTACCAATTGAAATTGTAGAACCACAAACAATTAAGAATCCTTCACATCAACAAACAACATTAAACTAACACAAATCATTAACAAACATTTATTCAAGACATAAAATGAAAAAAATGTAAATCCGTTGGGTTGCCTCCCAACAAGCGCTTTTTTAACGTCGATAGCTCGACGACCATACCTCACAATCAATCATGATCAAAGGTGTCGATCCCGAACTCATACCTCGGTCCATGGTCACATGCTCCTCCGAGAAGAATGCTTCCTTCTTGCACTCTTAGGTGGATCCGTATCCACACGAGCCTTCTTCATTCGATTTTTATCAAGCTCATCTTCATCCCTCAGATCTTCATTGTCTTCATTTTTCTTGTCCATGATATTTAAGCCCGGATCAAGCACATCCTTCATCCTTTTCTTTTTCCGAGCTTTCTCAACTTCACTCTCATTCACATTCTTTGGAGGTAAAGAGAACACAACTTCCTTGCCACAACATCGGAATGTAAGCTCACCTTGTTTCATATCGAATAATGCATCCACCGTGTGTAAGAATGGCCTTCCGAAGATCAATTGAATGTTATCCTTGTTCTTCATATCCACAACAAGGAAATCTCCCGGGAATGTAAATGTCAATACTTCCACATGAACATCTTTGACTATCCCCCGTAGGAAAATTAAAGTATGATTCGTCACTTGTAAGACTTGACTCGTAGGTTTGAGTTCTCCAATATCCAACTCCTTGTACAAGTCCCACGACATCACATTCACACTAGCTCCGGAGTCACACAAGACTTTCTCGACATTCACATTTCCAATTGCACATCCAATCACAAAGCCCCCCGGATCCTCCTTCTTGCTAGCTATGCTCTTCTTTTCTTGTCCATTATTCCTCACATCATATGGCTCATCATCCGGGAATATTTCCACTCCAACAAGTTCATCCAACATAGGCACTCGTTCAATCTCTTCCGGAAGCGGCATTTCAATGTCTCCTTTCCGTACATAATCAAAGAAATGTAAATTCTCGGTTTGCTCATCATTCTTTGCTTCCACCTTTTCTACTTCGACCTCCTTTTCTTCTTCACCACCCAAACTCGACTCTTCTTCACATTCCACCATTTCAACCTTAGGAGTGATCGCGTATATTTTCAACCCGCGACTTAGCAAAGCTAATAATATAGCGGCAAATTAAATTATCGATCCCACGAGGAAAGGAACAACAAAAAATCCTAAGTACTAACTTAAAAGTTCTTAAAGTACTGGATAGGTAAAATTGAAAATAAAGGGTTTTGAAATTTAATTACCTCAAGAAAACAATTATGAAAATAAACTTACTTTGAAAAACCTAAAGGATAAGAAATACAGATTCTAGGCTTTTCTCCTTATCAAGTATGACATGCATAAACAAATTGATTATTTTACAATTTTAATTCCTCTACACAGTGAAACATCAGGAAGCTATTAGGAACTTCTTTGTTGGATAATTCATAAAGTAGATTAATTAATTATCTATCTCCTGTCGGTCTCAAGATTAATTAACTAACTCCTAAAGTTCTACAGATTTATTCCTACAATCTATTCCCTTCAGTTACGACAAGATTATATTGTGAAAATCTCTTTTGATTGAAAACTATTACAGATACGTCTCTAATTTCCAACTAGTAATCCTAAGTTAGTGGCCAACAAACCCAAGATTAAGAATAAAACCAGATTTCACAAACTGTGAGGGAAAGGAAAAATAACTTCAATTAATCAAAACATGCATACATTGATAGTTTGAAAACCTAGAATCTGAGAAGACAATTAGTTACACATAATTCTAATCTTAATCATCATAGACAATGAACAAGAAAAGAAAAGATGAAAAGGAAAACTGAATCTTCCCCAAAGATTCAATCTCAAACCCAATGATCTTCTTCTTCTTCTTCCTTGTGATGTTTCTCTCAATTTAATTCTCTTCTCTCTTGCTTTCTCTCTCTTGATTTTCGATCTCCTCTCTTGCTCCTCTGATTTTCGAATTCTTCAGCCTTTTTATAGATATTGTGGATGAATCCTACCATACCTAGGAGTTAGATATGTATTTATCTTCAGAAAATAGAAAATATATGGTCTGCCCCGCGACACTCCGTCGATCGACGGCCAACCTTCGTCGATCGACGGGAAGGACAAAGCATCGTCGATCGACAGCCAGTTGGCGTCGATCGACGGTGGTTCTGCTTCAGCACTCCTGCGTCGATCTCTTCGAGTTCTTTCGTCGATCTTCTCTGAAGCTGCGGCGAACAAGTTTCCAAAATCCTCCGATTTTCATCCAAAAACCTGCATGATTCATCAAACACACCATAAAAAGCACAAAAGCCAATGTATGCTCGAAAAGACACTGAAAACGATCGAAACATCACCAAAATAGACAAAGAAACAATGGATAAGTTGGTAAAAATATAAACTTATCAACTCCCCCAAACTTAAACCATTTATCGTCCTCGATCAATATGTAAGATAAGAATTTAAATCACATGCAGATAAAAGTGTACAATGCCTCACAAGTCTATTTTATTATCCAAGCATCACTCATTCATATAAATTATGCAATCAATATAGATCTTTATTGTTAATTATTGAGGAGGAACCTCACCGGAAAGTGTTTGCACTCATCGCTCAAAGAGTAAAGGGTTCTGTTTTCACTCACCCAAGATTGCAGATTATTTCACCATAAGTTTGACACATTTCTCATCTCTCCACTGCTTGTTAGTGTGAATTTTCAGGGAATCAATTAGGTCTTATTTTGGTTGTAATGTGGCTTACCTAAAAGGTGGGATAAATTTGGCTAAGTGACGAAAATGCCTACAATTCTTCCCCAACAAACCAAGCATATCATAACCACAACACATCCTCATTCCTTCTAGTCCTTACAAAGTTTTCTAGGGTTTCTTATTCATTATAATTTTTTTTCTTTTCTTTTCTTTTCAATGGTGAACTACGATCTTCAAACTCATAAATTCTTTCTTTTCTTTCTTTTTCACTCAATGTTCACTTCTCTCTCTCTCTTTTTTTTTTCTTTTTCATGGAAACCCATATTCTTTCTTCCAGGACTCAAACTCATATCTCTCATTAAACACCTTCCAAATATTTCACTATTTTCACTTCCTCAACCCTTCTAATCAAAGAAATTTTCATTCTAGGCTCAAAGGGGTTACAAGTGGAAAATTCAGGTTAGTGTATGGGAGATGGCTATGAAAGAACTTGCCTAAAATCATATTCACCCTATTACCACACTTAATGCAATCTTAAGAGAGAAATAAGTCAAATTCTAGGAAATACATCATTAATCCTGACACTCAACAAAAGAAAGATAGGCACAAATTTTCTCAGGGCTGAATTTTGTTCTCCTCAAATATTATCCAACATTAATCAGTTTTCATGCAATAATTTATACTTCAAAGCTCAACTTATCAAATAAAAAGACTCCTATCATCGGCTACTCTATCACATAGATTATCATGCTTATTTCACAAATATCTCAAATCCTAATCAACAATCATAATTTCTAGGAGAAGACAAATCATATTTTCAATACCAACACAATCCAAAGTTTCGACTGCCCTATGTTCAAAAGCTCCTAAATAATTGTCTAGACTTTCCTATCATAGTAAATACCACAAATCAAAATTCAATGTAGTACTAGTTCTGAAGAAAAATCCTTGCAGAGATCAACTATTCACACTGAAGCAAAAGAACAAGGATGGTGATGGTTTGAAAACAAAACACAAAAAGAAACAAAAAACAAAAATAAAAAGAAAGTAGTGAATGAAATACAAACAAACAAACAAAAACGTTTCCCATTTCCAATCATCATCCCCCCAAACTTGTTTCACTCCGAGGAGTGGACAAGTTTGCAAGTTAGATAGGAAAAGAGAAATGGTACCTCACTCATCCACCGGGGCGTCATCCATCGCAGTATCCGGGGCAGCATCATCGGCAAGTGACCGCCTGTGGGTCCGACGCTCTCGCTGGCGGCGGACGTAGGTGGAGTCCAGCTCGATGCTCTGGAGCAGTCTCTGCATCTGATCCTCGAGTGTGTCAAGCCTCGTGGTCACGTGCTGGCGAAACTGGCCCTGAAGCTCCCGCTCCGTTGCCTGCAAGGCTGCCTGCTGCTGCATGTAGAGGTAGAGGGTCGCCAAGTCAATGCCTGAAGAGGAAGACTCTCCGGGGTAGTGACTGGACGACACCCCACCTGTCCATCCGGGCGCTGCACCCTCAACTCCTACGTGCTACTGCACGTGCTCATCATCCCCCATCCCCTGCTGTGATGGGATATCAGACTGTCCCTGCCCGGGCTGTGCCTCCAGTCGGTGAATGACTCCGGACGTGCCTGCTCCTTCTCGGGCTCCAACCATGGCCGCCAAGTGGGCGGGGGAACTCATCAGCCAATTATCATGGAAGTAATAATCGGTGACTCGGGTGAGGGCCGGCTGCGGCAACGGGAACTTGTCCCCGTTCGACATCTTCAAGAGCCATCTGCCCTCGCGGGGTAGAAGAACCTGCATCCGAACTAAAAGCTCGGTGCCCAATCCCCTCTCGTCCTGAAGTACCTCGAGGTCGGACAAGTCGATCCCCAGATGCTCGGCAATCGGGATGATCAATCCCCCACTCCAAATGTTGCCCTTGGCGGCCTTGAGCTGGTGCCTCCAGTGGTCCATGATGAGGGCGGCGAAGCTGAAGTGGTCTCCAATGAGGAAGCAGGACAAGGCATAGAGCTCCCCCACTCTCACCTTGGTACTCTCGTGTCGTCCTGAGATGGACACTCCCATGCATCGCTGAAGGTAGCGAAACACGGGGTTGTCGATGGAAGACGCCTTCAGGTTGCCGATGTCGAAGAGGTTTGGATCAGCTGGGGCATCGGCTGCAATCAGCCTCCAAAACTCGACATTGTTGAAACGTGCCGTAGGGGTGCCAGTGCCGTCAGTTGGGACCCCCCATATCTCGTCGAGGACATTCCTCGGAAGAATGTGGGTCTCATTGTTCAGCTGGAAACTGATGGAGGTAGGCTCGGACTCTGGCTGGACCTCGAACACCTCAAGGGTTGCCAAAAACTCCAGCACGAGCGATGGGTAAGTCGGCCATCGCCGTGTCATCCAGGTCCTCCATCCAACCCTGTTCAGCATGGTCAGAACATCCTCCTGGATGCCAAGTTTCTTCATCGTCCTTGAGCAGGGGTACAACATCTGCTTGATGGTGTACTTCCTACCCCCGAACCTATGATAGCACTCGACGGCCTCTTGGGTGGTGAAGGTCGGTGCATCAGTCATTTTTGCTGCAACGGTAGTTAAGGAATTGTTTAGCAAAATATCCAACAATCAAACAATTCCCAAGCACAAAATTATCGAACAAATATTGCAATTAAGCCCAACGTGCTTCTACCCATGCAAAATTGAATACACATTCACACAATTCACATCCCAAACACCCAATGTACATCCCCAATTCGACAATTATCCTTAAAAACGTAAATTCAAAAATTCCCCCAATTTACGGATTACCCCAAAACTTGCTACCATCAACATTGGGCAATTCCAACGGATACAAGTTCACATAAAGTACATATATCGACTAAGACTATCATACATATCGACCAATGAGCGAAGTTTGCAATGAAATCAACACATGAGCAAGAAATTGAAATAAGGGTTCCAAGGCCAAAATTTACAAAAATCATGCTCAAATCATGCAAAAATCGTTAAATAATCGTAGAGGAGTAGTCTAGGATACATACCTTGCATGGATTTTGCGAGTTTTGGAGAGAAAAATCGAACCGTGGGTGTTTTGGGTTGAGAGGGTGCGTGCGTGTGTGTTTGTGTTTGAAAAGAGGATCAAAATCCCGTTTTATAAGTCTCTGCCCGCGCCTCAGAATCGCGAGCGTCAATCGAAGCTTGTTTAGCATCGATCGATGATGCCTGAAAACTTCCATCGATCGACGGGACTTCCTCTATCGATCGACGGGACCCTGAATCTGGAATTTGAAAAACTGAAAGCTGAAAAATGAAAATTGTTGGGTTACCTCCCAACAAGTGCTTGGTTTAACGTCGCTAGCTCGACGATACCTGTTTCCCTACGAACGGTTGAGATAGTACTTCTCCACCACGCAGATGTCGAGTGGGGTGTAGTATGGCTTTAAATTCTGTCCGTTTACCGTGAAGTTCCTTCCATCTTGGCCAGCTAGTTCGACTACACCGTTGCGAAATTGGCAGGTAACGGTATATGGCCCTGCCCACTTTGACTGCAGTTTCCCGTGCATGAAGCGAAGTCGAGATTTGAATAAGAGAACTTTGTCACCCGGACCAAAGACGCGTGGGCGGATTCCTCTGTCGTGGAACCTTTTCGCTCGTCTCTTGTAGATGATGCTGTTCTCGTAGGCCTCGTCTCGAAAATCTTCTAGTTCATTCAGCGCTATGGCACGTTCCGATGCAGCCATTTTCCAGTCTAGGTTTAACTCTTTCACGGCTCTCCAAGCCTTGTGCTCCATCTCCACGAGGAGGTGGCAAGCTTTCCCGAAGACAAGCTGATAAGGAGAGGTTCCAATGGGAGTCTTGTAAGCAGTGCGGTATGCCCAAAGAGCATCATCGAGCTTCACAGCCCAATCCTTCCGCTGCTTCACCCTTTTCTCCAATATCTACTTGATCTCTCTGTTGGAGAGTTCAGTCAGCCCGTTCCCTTGAGGATGGTAGGGGGTAGTAACACGGTGCTTGACTCCGTACCTGCGAAGAAGAGAGGCAAGCCATTTGTTACAAAAATGAGACCCCGCATCACTTACTAGGGCTCTTGGCGTGCCAAAACGTGTCATGAGTTTCTGAAAGAATTTGATGACTGCTTTTGAATAATTGGCGGTTGTTGGAACTGCTTCAACCCATCTTGATACATAGTCCACTGCGAGCAGGATGTAGGAGAAACCATGAGATGGCGGGAATGGTCCCATGAAGTCGATCCCCCATACATCAAATATCTCGACTTCGACCACCGGCGTTTGGGGCATCTCATCCCTACGCGAGATGTTGCCGGTTCTCTGGCATCGATCACAGCTTGTAATCCATCCTCGACAGAGCTCGTAGATGGAAGGCCAGTAGAATCCGCTCACGAGGATCTTGAATGTCGTCCGATTGGCCGAATGGTGGCCGCCGCTAGGAGCTGAATGACAGGCAGCGAAGATCTGATGCCACTCTGACTGAGGCACGGAACGCCGGATAATCCCATCTGCGCATCTCCTCCAAAGATAAGGGTCCTCCCAATAATAGAGTTTGACATCGTATAGGAACTTTTTCTTCGCATAAGGAGAGGAGTCCGGTGGAAGTACGCCACCTACCAAGTAATTTGCGAAGTCCGCATACCATGGTGTCTTTGACTCGTACGTCTTTCTCAGATCCCTTAGGGTGCAGATTTGCTCGTCCGGGAAGGTCTCTCGGATCCTCAGTTCCTGATCATCTTCTTCAGCTGGAGGCTCGAGTCTTGAAAGGTGGTCGGCAATCACGTTCTCACTTCCCTTTCTATCCTTGATCTCCAGGTCAAACTCTTGGAGCAGCAGGATCCACCTTATCAGGCTCGGCTTTGCATCTTGCTTGGCGAACAAGTACTTGATAGTTGCGTGGTCGGTGTAGACAACAGTTTTGGATCCTATCAGATAGGACCGGAACTTGTTGAAGGCATATACCACTGCTAGCATTTCTTTCTCAGTGGTGGTGTAGTTACACTGGGCTGGGTTCATACTCTTGCTGGCGTAGTGAATTACATGGAAGAGCTTTCCTTTCAATTGCCCCAAGGCTGCTCCAACGGCATAGTCGCTGGCATCGCACATCAGGATGAACGGCTCGCTCCAATCCAGAGAAGTAAGTACTGGAGTAGTCACGAGGGCTGCTTTCAACTTCTCGAAGGCTTGTATGCAGTCCTTATCGAAGAAGAAAGAGACATCCTTCTCTAGTATATTACACAACGGCCGTGAGATCTTTGAAAAGTCCTTGATGAACCTTCTGTAGAACCCTGCGTGTCCAAGGATACTTCTCCCCGCTTTGACATTTGCTGGTGGCGGCATCTTTTCTATCGCTGCTACTTTCGCTCGATCAACCTCTAGTCCTTTGGCTGATACTCGGTGACCTAGCACAATTCCTTCTTGCACCATGAAGTGGCACTTCTCCCAGTTGAGATAGAGGTTTGTTTCGGTGCATCTTTCCAGTACGGTAGCTAGATTCTGCAAGCAGACATCAAATGAGCTACCAAACACAGAAAAATCGTCCATAAATACCTCCATGACATATTCGATCAGATCGTGGAAGATTGCCATCATGCATCTCTGGAAAGTAGCCGGTGCATTGCACAGTCCGAATGGCATCCGTCGGTAGGCAAAAACTCCATAAGGGCATGTGAATGCGGTCTTGTGCTGATCTTCCGGCGCCACATCTATCTGGTTGTACCCTGAATAACCATCAAGAAAACAATAGAAAGGGTAACCAGATAAACGATCAAGCATCTGATCAATGAAGGGAAGAGGAAAGTGATCCTTGCACGTAGCGGTATTCAATGCCCGATAATCTATGCAGAATCGCCAACCCGTGACGGGTCTTGTCGCCACTTCTTCTCCATCGTCATTCTTTACTATCTGCTTCCCTCCTTTCTTTGCTACGACTTGTGTAGGGCTCACCCATTTGCTGTCGGAGATTGGGTAGATCATCACATGGTCAAGAAGCTTGAGAACCTGCTTCTTCACAGCTTCTTGCATGATAGGGTTCAACCGCCGTTGTGCTTGTCTTTTTGGTGCAGCATTCTCCTCGAGAATGATCTTGTGCATGCAAAGCGAGGGGCTGATCCCTTTTATGTCTCCCAATGTCCATCCAATGGCGCTTTTATACTGCCATAGGACTCGCAGTAACTTCTCCAACTCCCCCTGTGTCAAGTATGCAGAAACAATAACAGGGTAAGTATCATTTGGTCCCAGAAAAGCGTACCTGAGATGTGTCGGGAGAGGTTTGAGTTCCAGATTTGGCGGATTGGAGTTAGACTTCGGCTTGCAGAAGGGGGCGTCGATCGACGCTTGCTGTCTGTCGATCGACGATGATTCTACAACTGAAATCCCTTTTCCACGTCTCGCTGTTTCTGTCGAAGAAAACTTCTGGGGTACTGCTATTCGGGCGTCAATCGACGTTGACCCACCGTCGATCGACAGGGGTCTAAAATTGCCGTCGATCGACGATCCTTCGTCGTTGATCGACGATGACTTGATGTCTCGACGTTTCGGGCGAGATCGGCCCGGTAGTGGCTCTCTTTTGGTCTCCTTCTCTCGAGTTACTTCCTCAAATACATCTAGTTCCATCACTAGATCCACTATCCCTCCTTCTGCTTCCTCCAGATTTGACGACGAGAAGAGTGAGTGTTGTAGGCAAGTCTCCAGAAGATCCGGCTCACCTTTGAGAGAGGCGAATAGTGAGGATAATACTGGCCTGAAACAGTCGATCTTATGGCATTCCTCCTGGTAGCTACCATCGTTGTGTTTCTGCATCGCCTTATATATATAGAGAAAGTTACTGACTCATTGTTGACTCTGAATGTCAGTTTGCCATCTCGAATATCAATCAGAGCCCCACCGGTTTTCAGGAACGGTCTTCCCAGAATCAAAGGGATGTTCCGATCTTCTTCCATGTCAAGCACCACGAAGTCGGCGGGAATTATGAAATCTTTCACTTTTACAAGCACATCTTCCACTATACCTTTTGGATAGGACACCGATCGGTCGGCCATCTGTAAGGTTATGGTCGTTGGCTTGATATTCCCGAATTCCAATCTCTTGAAAATTGATAGTGGCATCAAATTGATTGAAGCGCCAGAGTCTCAGATAACTTTTCCGAAGGTTTCTCCACCGATGACACAAGAGATTGTGAATGAACCTGGATCCTCTCGTTTGACTGGCATCTTTTTCTGTATGATGGCGCTGCATTCTTCAAAGAGATTTACCGTCTCGTGTTCCATGAAGGGTCGCTTCTGAGAGACCATGTCTTTTAGAAACTTTATGTATCCCGGCATTTCTTGGAGTGCTTCAACCAGAGGAATGTTGATATGTACTTTCTTCATGTTTTCCAGGAAGCGTGCATACCTTTCATTCATCTTGGTTTTGGCGAACCGCTGCGGATATGGCAAGGGCGGCTTTTTCAGGGGCGGAGCTGGAGCAGGCGTCGATCAACGGCCCTTCTTTGCTAGCGTCGGTCGATGGTTGCTCACCATTGATCGACGGTGAATCGTCGTTGGCAGCCTCATCGGCCTGTTCGGCGTCTTCGTTCTTGGGGTTAACCTGTGTATTGCTTGGAAGTTGCCCCGGTTTATGTTGTGCTCCAAGAGCATCAGCGATCTGGCTGACTTGAGTCTCTATTATCTGGACGTGCTTTTGCATTTGTTCTATCTTGGTATTCACACCAGAGATCTCATGCTCCAGTTTACTCACCTTGCTAGTGGATCCTTCCACGAATTTGGCCAAAATGTCCTCGAGATTTGGCTTCTTCTTGTCGACCACTACTCCGTCTTGTACGGCAAATCCAAGAGGTGGTTGTTCAGCAGCTTGAGGATTCGCGTAGGAGAACCCAAGGTGGTTCCTAGCGTGATTGTAGTTGTAATGCTGGTTTTGCTGCTGGTAACCTCCACGGTAGTTATTGTTCTGGTAACCACCCCATTGAACAAAACTCACATCAGCTTGTTCTCCTTCAAGGGGAGGTTGTACAGGCTCCACTACGGCTACTGCCTTTTCTTGCTTCAAGGAAGTGAACTCCTCTTGAAGCTTCTTGACTTCAGCAACCAAGTCAGGCTCTTCTGCAGCTTTCTTTTCCACTACTTTTTCGACGACTTTGACGGGTCTATGTCTGCTTGAGGACCAGCGTTGATTGTTGTTGGCCATCTTTTGGAAGAACTCCATGGCCTTCTTTCCGCTCTTTGTCATGATGGTATCCCCCAGTGTGGTGTCTACCAATTCAACAGTCCTTTCATTCAAGCCTTCATAGAACGCCTCAGCTTGTTCACCTGGAGGTAGACCATGTCCGGGACAGGCTCTGAGTAGTTCTTTGTAGCGTTCCCACGCTTCATAGAAACTCTCATCCGGTCTTTGAGCAAACCTAATGATTTCCTTCCTTCTTTGTCTGATGATGTTTGGAGGGAAGAAGTTCTCGAGGAACTCATTCTGTAGTTCGCTCCACGTACTGATCTTCCCCTTGTCCAGTGCAGTAAACCAAGACTGTGCCTTATCCCCTAGTGAGAATGTGAACAGACGCATTCGGATGGCACTTTTGTTGACCCCTCCAATCTTGACGATATTGCAGAGCATCAGAAATTTGTCTAGGTGGGCATATGGATCCTCAGTAGCCCTTCCGCCGAACTGATTTTGTTGAACCATCTGAACTAGTCCAGTCTTCAACTCGAAATTATTTGCATTAATTCTGATTCTGTAGTCGGTTTCTTTGAACTGAGGTCGATACCTCTTCTGCATGGCTTCTTCGTCTTCCTCTTCATCATCTGAGTCATTAGGAGGCTCTTGGTCCTCGTCATCTTCATCCTCAGGTTGATCCTCAAATAGTAGATTCCTATGACCAAACCGAGGGTTTCTGTTGTTTCTCCCCCTTTCTCGATCTAGGATCAATTGTTGCATTTGTTCCCTCATGGCTTGGATTTCTTGGACCAGAGCAGTCTGCTCTTCCAAGGTTAGTCCTGGTGGTGGTGGTGGCTGCACAATCGGCTGTTATGGTATGTCATTAGGTTGTGGTACTTCGTCTGCCATTGCCTGATTACTTGAGCCTTCTTGGGCGCGCTTATTCCTTCGGATTTTTCTGCACGTGGCTTCGATGTCTGGATGGTGATAACGCGGATCCTTTGCTCGGGCTCTTGTACTCATGCACTACCTGTACAGTAAAGTAGTTTGTGAGATGGCACTGCAGATTAACAAAAACGAAACAAAATAAACTGAAAACTATAAAAATATGAAGGCGTCGATCGACGCTAGAGTGGGCGTCGATCGACGGCCCTTCGTACTGAAAGAAAGAAAGAAAAAAAAATGATTGTTTAAAAGATGTTACTGCCTAAATCAGTACTCTAATCACAAAGTTAATAGTAGGACAATTCTGTCCTTTCCCCAGCAACGGCGCCAAAATTTGATCGCGTATATTTTCAACCCGCGACTTAGCAAAGCTAATAATATAGCGGAAAATTAAATTATCGATCCCACGAGGAAAGGAACAACGAAAAATCCTAAGTACTAACTTAAAAGTTCTTAAAGTACTGGATAGGTAAAATTGAAAATAAAGGGTTTTGAAATTTAATTACCTCAAGAAAACAATTATGAAAATAAACTTACTTTGAAAAACCTAAAGGATAAGAAATACAGATTCTAGGCTTTTCTCCTTATCAAGTATGACATGCATAAACAAATTGATTATTTTCCAATTTTAATTCCTCTACACAGTGAAACATCAGGAAGCTATTATGAACTTCTTTGTTGGACAATTCATAAAGTTGATTAATTAATTATCTATCTCCTGTCGGTCTCAAGATTAATTAACTAACTCCTAAAGTTCTACAGATTTATTCCTACAATCTATTCCCTTCAGTTACGACAAGAAATCAGATTATATTGTGAAAATCTCTTTCGATTGAAAACTATTACAGTTACGTCTCTAATTTCCAACTAGTAATCCTAAGTTAGTGGCCAACATACCCAAGATTAAGAATAAAACCAGATTTCACAAACT
The DNA here is from genome assembly GCA_026898455.1 of Plectranthus barbatus. Lineage (NCBI taxonomy): Eukaryota > Viridiplantae > Streptophyta > Magnoliopsida > Lamiales > Lamiaceae > Plectranthus > Plectranthus barbatus. The sequence goes on from JAPKLW010002190.1 coordinate 48,206, forward strand.
GTGAGGGAAAGGAAAAATAACTTCAATTAATCAAAACATGCATACATTGATAGTTTGAAAACCTAGAATCTAAGAAGACAATTAGTTTCACATAATTCTAATCTTAATCATCATAGACAATGAACAAGAAAAGAAAAGATGAAAAGGAAAACTGGATCTTCCCCAAAGATTCAATCTCAAACCCAATGATCTTCTTCTTCTTCTTCCTTGTGATGTTTCTCTCAATTTAATTCTCTTCTCTCTTGCTTTTTCTCTCTTGATTTTCGATCTCCTCTCTTGCTCCTCTGATTTTCGAATTCTTCAGCCTTTTTATAGATGTTGTGGATGAATCCTACCATACCTAGGAGTTAGATATGTGTTTATCTTCAGAAAATAGAAAAGATATGGTCTGCCCCGCGACACTCCGTCGATCGACGGCCAACCTTCGTCGATCGACGGGAAGGACAAAGCATCGTCGATCGACGGCCAGTTGGCATCGATCGACGGTGGTTCTGCTTCAGCACTCCTGCGTCAATCTCTTCGAGTTCTTTCGTCGATCTTCTCTGAAGCTGTGGCGAACAAGTTTCCAAAATCCTCCGATTTTCATCCAAAAACCTGCATGATTCATCAAACACACCATAAAAAGCACAAAAGCCAATGTATGCTCGAAAAGACACTGAAAACGATCCAAACATCACCAAAATAGACAAAGAAACAATGGATAAGTTGGTAAAAATATCAACTTATCAGGAGTCATCACTTCCAATTTTTCCTCCATCATACTTTCACCTTCAACCATATTACAACCTTTCTTTTGTACTACTTCGGTATCACTTGGGAATTTCCCAACTTGATGCTTTCCACTCAATTGTTTAGCAATGGAAGAAATTTGAAGTTGAATTTCTGCAAACATGCCATCGTACTTCTCAAATCTCTTATCTATTTCTTTACTTGGATTCCTCCTCGGCTGTTGGGTAGCATATCTACTATTTCCCTCAGTATATCCCCCTTGGCTACTACCTCCCCCTTCAGGTTGTAATGGAAGATTAAGAGCATTGTTTGGGTTTGCATAAGAGAAATTAGGGTGAAACCGGTTAGACGGATGGTAGTACATATTACCCGGCGGATTGTATTGAAGACGACCATTGTATCCCATCCTTTGATTAACAAAATTCACACTTTCCGGGTATGACTCTTCATGACGAACCACCACAATTTCCTCATTTCTATTCCTCGAAGTAGACAATGCGTCAAGCTTTCTTTGCATGGATGCTAATTGCTCCTTAAATTCCTCACTTTCCTTAGCCTCGTTGACCGATTTTACCGATCGATAGTCTTTCCGTTCCTTGGGCCAATGGAAACTATTTTCAGCCATTTTCTCAATTGTTTTCCAAGCTTCGTCCTCTTCTTGATCAAGGAACGCTCCACCCGATGAAGCATCCATCATCACTTTCGTATCATAGTTTAGTCCCCCAAAGAATTGGCAAATTTGTTGACTCCGAGAAAGACCATGTCTAGGACACTTGCGTAGAAGCTCTCGGAACCGATCCCAAGCTTCATGAAGAGGTTCATCGTACCTTTGCCCAAACGATGTGAGATCGGCCCTTCTCTTCAAAGTCAAACTTGGCGGAAAAAACTTGACTAGAAACTTTTCTCTCAATTCTTCCCAAGTGGCAATGTTCGATTTGTCTAAACCTTCGAACCAATTTCTCGCTCCATCCCTCAAGGAAAAGGAGAATAACCGCAGCCGTATTTGATCTTGGGGAACTTGGTTGATCTTTATAGTATCCGTAATCTCCAAGAATCGAGATATATGAACATTTTGATCCTCGGTTACGTGTCCCCCAAATTGGTTGTTTTGAATCATTTGGACCAACTGTGGCTTTATCTCAAATTGCGTGGTATTCACTCCTAACCGAAAACCTCCCGTTATCGGTTCCCCTTGAGGTCGAAAAAGGTTTTGAAGTGGTCTCCGAGGACCATTCCTCTCATTTAACATAACTTTCATCATCTTAAGATGTCTCTCTAACTCTTCAATCCTAACTGTGTCCTCTCCATGGTTAGCCATATCAAAATCGATTTGAATATTTCCGCTTCTTTCTTGAAATTTCCTTGCCTCAAACTCCCTAGTCTTTGATCGAGTGATCATAAACTACCTAGGAAAAATCAACAAAACCAATTACAAAACAAAAACAATTCAACTAAACAAGCTAGAACAATTAGCAAACAAATGTTAGTAACAATATTCACACAAGCATTTCCTCAAACACCTAGCATACACTTCTTCAAACTTTCAATAATTTCACAAGACCTACTAGAAGATTCCCCGGCAACGGGGCCAAAAACGTGACGACGGTGAAATACAACACTATCTTCATTCTTCACGTTAAATTTTATCAATCCAAGTCCTTTTCAATTCGCTCTAGTGAAGATTACTTACTCGTTTGAAGGTTCAAATAGCTAGGCAAATATTAGTCGTTGGTAATTGTTTAACTAGGCAAAATAGAATATAAACCAAGCATACAAGTAACAAAGCAATAACCAAACTTGTGTATTTAAACTTCTCAAGCCAAAACAATTGAGTAACTAGTTTATGTAGATTAAAGTCTCAAGTTCAACAATAAGAAGATAGTGAGTGTTGATTGAATTTCTATTGTTCCAAGTTTAATCCCTAGGAGGTTGAGCAATCGATCCTACACTCGTTAGCCCCTTGCTACGGCGAGCTAACGGTAGATGACACTAGGAATTGCAAACTGCTACGTTATTAACCCCTAGATCACTCCCAATCGACCGTCAATTATCGCCTTACGACCTAGCCCCGCACAGGGATTGGAACTAAAATCGTAAGAACATACACTTTTCACGACGATTCCGCCCGTGTGTTGGCTGCAGCGTTCACGTCAACTACCTCAAAAGCTGGCTATTACCTACACCTAAGAGGTAAGGAACAAGCTCAAGTGCAATTCAATCCCTCAAAGGAAAGTAAACAAGCAAATTTGATATCAACTCATCACAATATCCATTCTACAACACTCACAAATGAATTTAGCTCTTCATACCTTGAATTGAGTACAAATCAATAAGAGAAATGAGAGAATCCATTACAAAATAGCAAGGTCTAAGTATGATCTTCCTTGATTGCCTTCCTTGGACTCAATCTACCTTCCTTCCTTCCTAGATCTTCACCAAGTTGGTAGAATTTGGATTAAATCTCCTTGAATGTGGATGGGGAAGGGTTTGGAGATGAATCTAGAGTGAACTCTCGTGACGGTTATTTGAAATCTGACCAAAAGTTCTTTTAAAATGTGAAGATCCCCATTTTATAGACGATCTCCCAGGGCCTCGGATCGCTCGGGCCAAATATGGCTCGCCCGAGCTAAGTGGAAAGCTGCCAGAAACCGCAAAACCCACATTGGCTCGGACGAGCGGACCCTCTGAAGTGCATGCTTGATCGAGCACTGCAGGGTCGGCCGAGCCAAGCCTCTGTTCCAATGTCTCGGTCGAGCCTGCCCTTGCTCGGCTGAGAAATCACTCTGAAATTAGGTTTCTTCCTTCCTTTGCTCTGCTCGGTCGATCCAACTTCCTTTTAACCTTCTTTTTGGGCAATTTACCTCCAAAACTCAACCAAAAGTGCTGATTTATGCTCAAAACACGTCCTACAACATTCAAAACATAAAAACACGAAAACACAACAAAAGAACAACAAAACATATGATATGAGGGTAAAATGGCCACAAACATGCACGCTCACACATCAAAATATAGGTCATTTTACACACATATCAATGCTACTCCTAGCGGGCCTGCTACTTTGGTCGAGCTGTTACCTAGGCCGATACACTTACTGGGCTTGGACCTTGTGGGTCTGGCCCCAACAATAAAACTTTATTCATATTCTTATTCATGATTTTAGAGTTAAAATAGGATTAATGTTTTTTTGTTCGCACACGACCCCGATGTCATTGGCCGACCCTGATTTTGTACGTATACATAGCATGATCCCTTATTTTGTTCAAGATTTCCTCAATTTTTGTAACTACTAAAAATCCCTCAACAACACTTTTTTTTTTTACCATGATGGCATGAAGAAATTTTATACAACAGTAAATTAGTAATGGTATATTTACCCACTACACAATCTTTGTTGCTCATCTCAATACCATGTTGAAGACCATCATACATTCTTCATGAATCAAGATCATGATCCCCTCTTCCATTTCAAAACTCCTATTTCTTGATTGATTTGAATTGTAATTTCTATTCTCGAATGCTTATGGAGAAGTTGTTGAGCTGCTACTCTAAGTAGCGTTGCTATTTCTGAGCGTAGCAGAATTCATGAGCTTATAAGAACAGTTAAAGATATTCTTCAAGATAGTCACAAAGAAATAGATATAGACTAGATTTGATTTGACTATATCTTGTATAATAATTTGTTCCTTATTTCATGTTGCATCACAATTCAATGAGAGATTTATTTTACTCTAATATAGTATTAGCCTAATATGCCTGAAACCCTAAATTTTCTTGTCGTGCCTGCCGATTCTCCATGGCTACTACAGAAATTCCTTCCCTTCCTCTATCCTATTAAACATGAATGTGTTGTTTACATTAATGTGTTGACCAAGATTTAAGTACTTCTACATTCATACATTGAGTGCTACGTACATTCATGTATCTATATTTACCTAGATTAATTCATGTATTTATCTAAGTACATTCGTATGACTCTTGAGATGATTCATGTATCTCAAGCACTATATAAGGAGTTGTAATCTCAATCATTTGTAATGAATTGGAGAAATATATAGAATCAATCAATTATATTAAATATTTTCTCTTCAATATCGTGCTACAACATAGCTCCAGCATAACATAAACTAACATTTGGTATCAAGAGCGAAAAAGATTTTATCCGACCTGAAAAGAATCGATGGCATCAACCTCAACCTCGACTTCTCATCTAATCCCAGAGTTTGATGGAGAAGACTATGACTTTTGATTTGTAAAAATGAAGATCATTTTTCGATCTCTTAATCAATGGGAGATTGTAGAAAAAGGATTTGAAGAGCATGCTGGAGATAACAATCTGGACGAGAACAACACAAAGAGCTGTCACCAAAACAATTTTTCCAAGAATCATGTGAGCCGACACCGCCAAGGAAGCATGAGAAATTCTGAAAGATGAATTTCAAGGAGATGCTAATATTCAAGCTATTAAACTCCAAGCATTGCGGAAAGAGCTTGAGAATATAAAAATGAATGAGAACGAAACATTGAAGGAGTTCTCAACAAAGTTTCTTGATTTGATCAATCAAATGAAGACTTTTGGTGAAGATGTCACCAACCAGAGAATGGTGGAAAAAAATCCTCTCTCTTCCCAACAAGTTCGATCTAATCGTTGCGATCATAGAAGAGACGAAGGATCTTTCTACTCTCACCGTCCAAGAAGTGATGGCATCCCTCAAATCATTTTAGTAATGATTGTTGCGATACTTTGAGAAATCAGTCGAGAGTGCATTCCAATCAAAGGTCATAATTGAAAGTTAATCAAGAAATGGCAACTCAAGAAGAAGAGGTAAAATCCATACTTCTTTATCGTGCAACATTTGCAATAGATCTAGCCATGTGGAAAAAGATTGTTGGTTTAAAGATAAACCAAAGTGCAACAAATGTAGCCACTTAGGTCATTTAACCAAAGATTGCAGATCTAGAGATACTCATCAAGCCAATTCAATGGAGACCCATCAAGAAGCCCAAAAACACATGGAACATTTTATACTTATCTCAGTGCTACAACAATGAAGAAGGAGGAATGGTTGCTGGACAGCGATTGCAGCAATCACATGACACCAAATAAAGAAATATTCTCTAAACTCACTTGGGAATGAAGAGTTGGCCAGTTCAAATGGAATTGGTGCAGTCCCAGTCCAAACAAAGTATGGTCCAAGCTACATCTCCAATGTTCTCTTTGTGCCATGTTTGAAGAAAAATTTGCTCAGCCTTGATCAAATTTTGGAGAATGGATACAAAGTCGTTTTCGACAACCAAGAGTGCATAATCTATGGCAAACACAATAAGAAAAAGGTGTTTAACAAGATCAAAATGGTGAATTGAAACTTTGCTTTAAGCATCAACTATGCTGAAGCAAAAAACATCTAAATCTATGAGCCATGCTAAAGCATCAGCATCTGGAGCTGCAAGGCATGCTAAAGCAACAACACCTAGAGATGCAAGCCATGCTAAGGCATCAACATTTGAAACTGCAAAACATGCTAAAGCAACTGCATCTGGAGGTGCAAAGTATGCTAATCAACTGCACCATTGTTGGAGTCACCAAGTTCATCAAGTCCAAGTTTAACTTCGAGGAGGTATAAACCCTTGAACAATATTTTATACTACTTGCAATTCTTGTTCTATTGCTGAAGCATTCAAAGAAAAACATGGAGAAAAGCGATGGATGAGGAGATCCAAGTGATCAACAAAAAAAAAAAAAAAAAAACTTGTTGACAAACCAATTGATAAAGATGGCATTGTTGTAAAATGGATTTACAAAATGAAGCATGATCCAAGTGGGTCAGTCCAAAGAAACAAAGTGAGCCTTCATCAATCGTTCGGTCATTTGCTAAACACGGTGAATGACAATGGGCGATCCATTGCATGTTTATAAACTGACCCGGGTATGAATCGGGTCAGTATCTTGGCACGATTCAGACCAATAAAGACCCGACTCCATGTATACTATAAACTGACTCGAATTTGACTCGGATCAGATCGAATCTGACCTGGTTCAGACCTATTCCTTGTTTACGATTCATACCCACAATATATTTTTATTGGTTTGTTCAATTTTTTCCTTATTAAAATCACTAAATATACATTTTGGAAAATCATTTTCTTATCCTAATGTCAATAATTGCATCAATTTCCCAAAAAAATAAATTTCAATGTGAAATTATACTTTTGAGTATTTTTTTTAATAAATTACTATAAAACTTGGAATGATGTATAATAAGAAAATGGATATTTCAAATTTTTCCACGATTTAAAACCCTGCCCTTTTCATTTTTTTCCCTCACTCTCGTCTCATCTGCTAAGTTGCCCCCACTACCACCATCGTCGCTGCCTTTCCCTCGCCGACCCGTCGCTGCCTCCCTTGCAGCGACGCCCACTCTCGACGGCCCGTCGCTGTTCGCCTCACCGCAGCCCGACCGTCGCCGGCCCCGTCGCTGCTCGTCTCCAATATACTCTTTACTTGATTTCATCTTTTTCTTCCTCAGTTCCATATTTTCCTCATGCAATTCAGCAGAACATACGATAACAAGGGTGAGAGAAGTTACAATTGGTTGCTATAATCAATGTTTTCAAAGAAAAATAAAAACAAAATAAAGTCAAATGTGACTTGTGAGTTAGAATCCACTTTCTCATATGATTTTTTTCCCATGGTTTTTCATATTGTCAATACCTATAATTTTGGGTAAGTATTTTGTGAAATCTTTGTGTTTTTCCTTGCAAGATTGGTGACATGAGATTCTAAAAGTAAATATTTTTTTTATTTAAAATTTAAATAAATAATTGAATTGCTTTTAAATTTGGGTATAAATGTATAATACTATTAATATACAGCCGAAAGAAAAATATAAAAAAGGCATATATTTTTACCATGACACATTGACACCAGTCAAATTAGGAGCGCTCTCCACTCCATATTTTTTTGAGTAATTGAGCCTCTGCGTTTAGGGTTTCCAGAGGGACTGTTCATTCTCGCGGTTTGGTTTTCTCAGAGGATGTTGCTCTAGAGTTTCGGAAAAGGTTTGTAATTTCTTTCCGAAATCTGAAGTGTGCCCCTCTGTTTGAGGCACTTACTGCAATTTATCTCTTTCGTTTGCTGGTGTAATCTTAGTGAAGGTGTTTGTTTGGTTGATTTAATCCGAAAGCATGTCAGAGATTTACTGATTAAGATAATATTTGCAATGCTGATTCATTTTTGTATTTTAAATAATCATCCGTTTATATGATATGCATTATTTTCGAATTGTATGAGTTTTCTCAACTGGATAGTTTTTTTTTTTTTTTCATGCATAAACTGGTTTTCATTTTATTTGCTGCATACTATTCTGATTATTGAAAACATTTTTGAAGAATAAATGAATACATTTTTAGAAATGTATCTTTAATATTTTATTTTGATGCCTGAGTCACATATTATGCACTCGTGCTCTCTACATTATAAATAGGAAGCGAAATAGATATTCGTTGTTGTACTCTAGCTAATCAGTTTTGTTGCATTCATGCTTCATATTTAAGTAGAAAACCCAAGCCAAATGTAATATGCATTCTTGAAAGTTTACTTCTTTTTTGTATAATGCAGATTGTTAATCTGATAATGTGATTTTATTGCAACAAAAATTATCTCATTAAAGAAGCTGGATTCGAAGCTTCCTAGTAGAAAGGTCTGTAATAGATTCTGCTCACAGAAAACAAAACGAAGCGTGGTTATTACATGTTTTTCAATTACTCAAATAACAGTATGAGCAATATGCTATGCAAAGAAATTGTCGTTAGAAGCTAATAAATAATGTGGACACGTGGGCAAAGAAAATTACTTATGGATTCGATTTATTTTAGATGTTAGGACACAATTCAAGCATAAAATGGCTCCAAATTTCGAAAATCCAAAATTTGAAATGAGCTTCCAGCAAATATATGTTGTGGATTGACACAACTATTGATATCAACAGCAACTTTTTTGTTGGCTAGGAAATCAAAATTGCTAAACTATATAAAAGTCAACTTAATAATTATAGAGTTGATTTGACAGAATTGAGAAGGAAATAACAGTTTTGCGACAGACAACTCAATTTTAGTATATTAGTGTAGATTTTTATACCTAGTAACACATGTAGTTGTTTTCTTTTTTAGCAGATGGGAACGCAGTCTAGCTTGGTTTGTAATTTAGTGAAGCTAATGGTGCTGAATTATTTACTTTTCTGTTTTTTTTGCCGCAGTTTAGTATATTAGTATGAATATCTAGTGGTGTGTATGACTTGGTTTGTTTGTTATAATATGGTAAAGCTTACGATGCCATCTTATTTACTTTTTTGTTTTTGTTGCCTCAATTTCGCTACGTATTCTTTATGGAGATATGCAGTAATCTACGTGTTTAAGGAGATTTTTGTTATGTATTAATGTTAGTAAGCTTACTCATGTTATGGAATTGAAGTCTTACGTATTGTCATTTCTCTTCCAGCTGTCAATCAACACAAGTGCATTGGCCGTCTCTGAACCAGTAGCTCTTAATCTTACCGAAGGGAATTCTCCTTTCCTAATGGAGGAAATGCAGCATCAAGTGCATGATGCAAGTGTTGGATCAGTTATTAGCAATTCTAAGGTATGTTGCTACTTCTGTTATGTCTTCTGCTGTGGAAAATATGTGGCCATGTCAATGTTTTTGTGATTATCTTACTTTTTTGGTTTAACTATAATGATATGTTTTGTTTGAGTCTTCTTATAGTTCTTGGAAAAATAATTGCATGAAATGATGTGACTTGCAGAAGCTTGAAGATGATCTGCAACAGCTGGGAGAAAAAATCAAGCATCATGAGGACAGTATCACCTTCTTGAAAACTCTGAGGAACAAACTGGAGGATACAATTGTCGATCTGCAAGGTATCCGGTCCTATCTTCTTTTCCTATTCACTATGGCTGCTAGATATCTTCATTCAACAATTAAATAACACTTACCTTTTCTTATTATTTATTGCATTGGTTTTCTTTCCTTATCGTCCTTGTAGTTATTATTGGGAAGCATCATACAAGTTTTTCCAAAGAGGAAAATGGAAATGCTTCAAATGTAGATAGTGAGCGAGAAACAATTCAGCATATTATGAAGTACGAGAAATCTGCAGCTGCCCTTCTCTGTAAGATGAAAAGTGAAGCTCAGTTTTCTGATCATCTGTTGACTAAAGATGTGGTTGGGGTTGTCGCTACACTTGGAAAAGTTGACGATGCTAATTTAAGCAGGTTGGTTTATTTTTTCTCGAAGTGTTCTTTTTCCTTCAAACAGTGTAAGGCTGAGATAATTCTTCTGTGTCCATTTGTTATTTTGTATGTTAGCATCATCCATTTGCTGCATTATTGCTAGTTGTTTAAACTATATTTTCCAGTTTTTCTTGCCCAAGTTGAAGCTCACATATATTAATGAACGAGGCTAGTTGTTTTTTGTCCTTTAGTCTTACAGAGAAGTTGCTCAAGTCCATGAAAATAATATTATCTCTTATTAGATGCTTGCTGGAGATCATCATTTGTTGATGAACGATGGGTAAAAATATTTGACGTACTATAGTTGAAAAATGAAATATTAAATGCTTGGTTTTTTTTTTTTTTTCTGCACGTGTATGGTAAACCTTTTTTTCCTTCATTCGTGTGACTTAGGCTTCTTTCGGAATATTTGGGCCTAGAAACCATGCTAGCAGTAGTCTGCAAATCCTATGAAGGTGTTAAGACTCTGGAAACATACAGCAAAGATGGACTAATACATAAAGGCTTTGGTATTCATGAGTTTGCAGCATCTGTGGGTAGGCATCTGGATGATCGATTTCGTGTTATTTGTCTTGAAAATCTAAGGTATGTCCTTTTGCACTTGAGATCAGTGTTTTACAATTTCATCAGTTAGCTTCCCATTATGAACCAACCCACTTAACATGATGTTCTGTTTTCCATCTGAATCTTTTAGACCGTATGCCGGTGAGGTGATAGCTGATGATCCTCAAAGGAGGCTCAATCTTCTAAAGCCAAGATTGATCAATGGTGAAACTCCTCCAGGGTTTCTTGGTTTTGCTGTGAACATGGTTACGATTGACCACAATAACTTGTACTGTACCTCAAGATCTGGGTCCAGTCTAAGAGAGACACTTTTCTATAACCTTTTCATGAATTTGCAAGTGTACAAATCGAGAGAAGACATGCTGAATGCAAGGTCTTTTATTACAACTGGAGCCATATCTCTAGATGGAGGATTGATTAGAAGTCCTGGCATATTCTCTTTGGGCCATCATCGGTGAGAAGCTTGCACAATACTCCATGTGAATTGTCTATGCTTTACTTCGTCTCGGCAATATAATATGGAACCTCAGCTATCTGTTCCTAATTTTCTATTTTCATCTATTTTATATATTGTTAAAGAACTTACTAGTCGGAATCTCTTTATCTCTCTTTTCTTTTGTGTACTTTGTTTAAATTTTCACCTTTGTCGTGATAGGGGAGATATAGATGTCAAGTTCCCCCACCAGTCCGAAAAGTTTGTCCTACCTACAAACTATTTTGAGCTTGAAAATCGGCTGAAGGAGGCAAAATGGAAGAAGGAACGAACATTTGAAGATATACAGAGAGAACAAGAACTATTGGATCAGGCAAAGTTCAATTTTGAAGGCAAGAAGAAAGAATTTGTCCGCTTTCTTGCTGAAAGCTCATCATATTTAACTCAGGTATTACCTCAATCTTGTGCCATTGTTTTATTCAAAGAACCTGATTTCCTTCTAATAGCCTTTTCATGTTGAAAGGAACTATTTCCCTTGTGTCTAAGCATTTTTCAACAAGATACTGCTTGAAAAAACAAAAAAACAAAAATCCACCACATAGAAATGAAATGTGATATTACTGGCTCTACGTGCTGGCTTTAGGCAACTCAAGTGATTGCAGTACATCAAGTCCCTCATCTCTTATTCCAGGGATTCATGTTTCATTTTTAACCAGGAATGCTCATGACATGATTCTTGAGAAGATAATTGACCTCAATTTTACAATCATGGCCGTCAGATATTTGCATTTAGTGTTGTATGTAATATTAATTTCTTGAAAATTTATGTTTCTTCATTATTTTGTGTATATTTGTTGAGTAAACTAAGACTGTAAATATCATTTCTTGGTATCATCAAATATCAGGTGGGACAGATATCAACCCCTAGATGACTCCATGGAGGGATGCTGCTAATTAAACACAGCCTCCATTTTCTTGATGCACATGAAGGATGTTAGGATTCAACGATGGGTATTTGTTTTGCTGGCGACGAGTAGTTAGCTAAACACTAACCGTGGTAAGTAAGTGAGGTTACCTATTTGTTATATTTATTAGTAAAATGATGAATTCATCACTGAAGTCATCCTAAAGGATGAAAATGAGATTGTCAGTTTCTTGTAATGTTAGTTTATATTTATAATTATTAATTAGGGTTGATTACATAATGCGTTTTTGTTTTTAGGGGTATTTGCAAATTTTTACACAACTTTTGATTACTTTTGCAATTATTGTCAAATCTGTGCAATTATAACAAAAGAAATACCCAAGTGAATGATTGTGTTATTTATTTTAAATAATAATAATAATATTATGTTTGGTATTATTTAATAGTTTAAAATTTAAAAATAATACAATATACATTAAATGTTTATAAATGTATTCAATCCATTGTAGAAGAGACTTGTTGTACAACGACAATTATATTTGACAAATAAATATTGGTAAATTCGACAATTTTATTTGACAAAGGTAAATTGCAGCTATATTTGAATTACTAACATTTGTTCGATTTTGTGAATAATAATATAATATTATAAAATTATAATTTTAGTTCTTGACGTGTGTCTATTGTGCAATTTGAATTTCAGTATATCAAACTTACAATTTAATTTTTAACAATAGTAGATTTTTGCAATTTAATTCTCAATTTTTATAAAGTTGCATTTTGATTTTTAATGTCTTTATATTTTTTCAATTTAACTTCTAAGGTAGGTATAAAACTTGTCACAAAAAAATTAATATTCTAATCTTGAAGTTTATCATTAAATATTTATTGTTTAATTTTTTTAAAATAAAATAATTTAAATACTACTACATAAGGTCCCAAAATAAACAATAGTAAAAATTAGACATATAATTGCAAATTTCAACACTACTTTCATTTAATAAGATTCAAATTTAAAATAAATAACAAACAAAAAGTTGCAAAATTTAATTTTTCATTGATAATTTTGGGATAAAGTATATTTTACAATTGTAAATATTTGAAATTTTGTGTTATAATTGCAAAAGTTGAAAAGTTTTATGTTAAAGCCTTGCAATATTTAACTTTTACTAACATTAATGTTTATCGTACATTCTTTTATCTTTAGCTTCAAGATTGTTATCGTACATTCTTTTATCGTATAAACTATTTTTTAGTTGTACTTGCCTTTTGAAACTTGGTATTACCCTATTGCCACGCTATCATTTATTGCTGGAATAGAGGTAGGGGTGTGCAAAAATCGAACCGAACCGAAAAAATCAACCGAATCATTGTAATTTGGACGATTCGGTTGTAATTATTTTGGTTCGATTGTCGGTTCCCAAAAATGAAAAACCTAACTTAATTCAGTTGATTGTCAGTTTTTTACTTTCGGAACCAAAAATAAAACCGACCAACCAAACTTAAAATATAAAAAATTAAATAATATAATATACCATAATTATTTAAATACAACAATAGTAATAAACATTAAACCTAAAATCTAATCTCATATATATTAGTAGTATATAATATATAATATACATAACATAATTTATTGTATTTTGATATGTGATTTTTTTGGAATTTATGGTATGTAATTTATAAGGAATTTATAATTTGTTTTTGTTAAAATATTGAAAAAAATGAATATAATCGGTTGGAATCGAACCGACCAAAACCGAATCGAACTATTCAATTCAGTTGTCAATTTGATTGAACTAACTCTCGGTTCAATTTTCGATCGGTTCTCTAGAGTAGTTCGATTGATTCAATTCGACTGAATGGTCAGCCCTTAAGTAGAAGGGCAATACGCAGTTTGGAATTGTTAATAGAAAATTCATTGTGATGAAAATTTAATACGACAAATTGCACACACTGTGGTTGCGAAAATCTCAAAACCGCCTAAATAAATATAAGTAAAACATTTAAAAATGGGAACCCATAACCACTCAGCCACAACAGGGGAAATACAAGGCCATTCAAGAAGGAAGCCTTCTAAGCAAATTTCTTATCTTTCACCAGACCTTTTGGGATTTTGCTCAAAACCTTGACATTGAACACAGCATATTGTTTTTTGAACTCAGCCTCAGCTTTCTCAGCAAAAGCGTCGACCTTGTCTTCGTACTTTTCGTAAAGAACAGGCACCGTGTGCAGTAAAACAAAACCTGTGTTGCAAATGAGAAAAAAACAATGAAGTAGTGCGGATGGCGGTAGTTCATTATACATAGTAAGATGATTGAGATAACAGACAGCAAGGTAATTACCTATGTAAAACAGGGTAAGGGAGTTGAAGCAGGATCCCAGGATTGACAGAATCCAAAGGCCAGCGATCACCTATAATGAGCATGGGAAACATTCAGAAAGAAATCCAAACCTAGCATTTAAGAAAAGCTATCAAGTAAACATACGACATGAAACTAAGAAACCATAATGTACTTTCAGGTCAGTGTCAGAGCAGATAAGATTAATTGGACCAAAAAAAAAAAACCATGAAATCATATATTATAATCTGCAGCTATAAGTGTTCAGATACATACAGCAAGGAATTTCTTCAAATCTCGCCCAGATGCCACATCTCGAAGTAAGGCAAAAGCTGTATTTATCTCCGTCCTAAAGGCTGATGCTACACCCAGGACAATGTCCTCAGGAAGAACAACCTCAGGGATCTTAGGCGAAGACCTGAGAAATGTATATAGAATGTAAGGCACACGGATCAAATTGACAGACAAATTCTAATCACAGTCTGCAGATAATTAAGAACCATACTTGTTGATAAAGGTTGATGCATTGGACCACAAGAAAACTACAGCCAAACCAAGAATCAGGATATGGCAAACTAGAGTGAGAAGATGATATTCAAGCAACTCAAAGAGCACCCAAATTGCAGTAGCAACACCTAGCACACCACCTGTAACTTTCTTATCCCTCCATAGAAAAATGTCAGCAGCTGCAAGAAGAATAGATACATCAATGATAAAACAAGAATCATATTATACTGCATACCGAAATGAAATTAATCACAAGACAGATCAAGTGTTTCATTTATCCAGAAGCTTAGATAAATGCACCTTTATCACAACCTAACACAAATGTAACCTTCTCATTATGAATGATGAGGTTAAGAAACAAGTTCGTCATACATGCTTAATTTTGAATTATTGGCCTAAAAATGTATTTTTGACAGATTGAAGACTGGTCTGACTTTTCATGGTAGCTTGCAGATGAACTATAGTTCTTGGAGGCGCCCCTTCCTAATGAACATACATCCTATGAAGTATTATTGAATTAAACAATTAAGACAAGATTTTTAAGATTAACAATTCTTCAAAGGCCTGGAATTTCCAAACAAAAGCTTTAAGTATATTGGATATAGATGATCGCGATCATTTTCTGAACACCGTGTGCAACCTGATATACCATTTGTCTTGGCACAAGGAAGTGGAAACAGAATGAACTATATACAATCATTAAATAATTTAAACGCACACCACTAACAAACAAGCGGTATGTTAGCTACCAAAAATAGCATAAAACATCATCAGTTTCCAACTATCCGAGTTGACAAAATCAAGTAACTCCCACGGCATACAAAAGATTAACTTTTGACACATCACATACTGTTGAAAACAGGCAGAACCATCAAATCCAAATGTGCATACTTCTGCAAGCATTTAAAGATAATCGAAACATTCCATAAAATATTATACACATCGAGAATGTGCATACATCTGCAAGCATTTAAAGATAATCGAAACATTCCATAAAATATTATAGGCAACAAATGAAAAAGCAATAATCGTACGTTTTCCACCGCCAAAAACCTTGTGTACTGGCTTCTCACGGCCAAACAGGCGGTAGATCTTAGCTTTGACGGCGGATGCCGCGGCTTTGACGTCCAAATCTTCGTCGGAGTCGGATGCCGACGAACCTTTACCGTGGAACTTGTCCGTGATTTTGTCGAGCAAAGATTCAGCAGCTGATTCGTGCTTCTCGTGCTCAGTGGCGTGATCAGCCATCGATCCCAAACTCCGATCTGAATCGCCGCCGCTGGAAAGGTAGTATACTGCTTCACTCGTTCACTATACACTGTGTGTGTTCCCCCCTTTTTCTCTTCAATGTGAGAGATTTAGGGAACGAAAAATCGGAGAGTTTTAATAAAAAGCAATAGGTTCGGGATTCCTGAACCTGGGGTCCGCTCGGTTCGGAGTGATGGAAAACGAAAAAAGAAATTCCTGCACGGGACCCAGGTTTAACGGACGTTACATTTATTTATTTGAATTTCAAACGTGTAACTTATGTAAGCGCCTCCTATATTAAATTATAAGTAATATTTTTATAATGTTTTTACTTGGGGAGACCTCTCTTCATAAGTAGCTTATAATATAATTGCCATCCCCTCTTAGAAGACTTTTGAGCATCGGACATGACTTTATAGAGAATTAGGTCAACAAGATCATGTTCTCACCAAGATATTAAATATCTAAATCTAAGTAGTTTAAACCAAAAAAAAAAGTTTTCATTAAATAAAATTCTTTTCATAAAATCTAAATACTAAAAGATAATCCATTTAAAACTAACATCAATTAAAAATATAAACAATAATTTTATGAAATATTTCAATAAACAATGTTACACATATAATATTTATTATTAGAGGTGCCTTGAATATTTGAAAATAAAAACACCGATATGCATTTAAGAGTAACTTCGCTAGCTCCTGCATATTGGCGTAAGATGCTACTCTCCAATAATGTTCGTCATCCCCATTGCATCTCTCTTTTTTAGAAAATTAAACAGTACTTTCTCATTTTTGATGTTGCACTGTTTTCGGCATCCATTTTATGCATGTTTTTTTTTTGTCTTTTTTTCTGCTGTACTTTTTATTTCTTAAGTTTTCAATTTTTGTTTGTATTTCTCCTTTTTTAGTCTTTTTTTCCGTTTGTTTTTTTTTTCTTCTCTTTTTGGATTTTTCATTATTTTAAAGATATGTAAATATATTAAACTAGTTAAAAAAATATAAAATATACTAATAAATATTGTTAAATTTGAAGTTTTCTTTATTATTTGTAGAATTAACTGTTGAATATGAAAAATAATACTCCCTCCGTCCCGAGTTATTAGTCTCATTTGCTTTTGGCACAGTTACCAATGTTTATGAGTATAGTGGAATTAATATTTTATTGGTGTGAGGAGATTTTTTTCCATTTTAGAAAATGAGACTAATAAGTTGGGACGGACGAAAAAGAAATATGGGACTAATAACTCGGGACGGAGGGAGTATTATGCAATTTAAATAAAATAATAATATAGAATTAATTGTATTATTTGCCGCTAGTAGAGAGAGAGTATGGCGAGCAAGGGTGAATCTTTTTTTTAGGGCGAGACGGCGTGACGTCGCAGTTAAAGAACAGAACGTGCTTACAAATTTAAAGGAGGGACAAAACTGCGGATGATTCGTATGTCGTGACGTGGCAATAGGTGAGTGGTGGTGGCCACATACCAAAAATCGGACTGTG
Source organism: Plectranthus barbatus (assembly GCA_026898455.1). Classification (NCBI taxonomy): domain Eukaryota; kingdom Viridiplantae; phylum Streptophyta; class Magnoliopsida; order Lamiales; family Lamiaceae; genus Plectranthus; species Plectranthus barbatus. Next base: position 65,742 of record JAPKLW010002190.1, read on the forward strand.
GTGGAACCCTCCCCTCTCAGAGTTGGGCCTCTACCACGTGGCCACTATTGGGCCTTTCGGATAAGCTGACTGCACATTTTTTGGGCCGGACCTTGTATTTTTCTCCAAAAATTATATATTTCTCTTTTCTCAAACTCAGCCACAGTAAACAATCTTTAATCATTTCCCTCATTATATATATATTTTTTTCAATTTTTCCATTGGCATTTGGCAGAGAGCTTTATCAAAACCCAAACAGTTTACTGGACAAAAACTACGCTCTACTACTAATTGGGCATTTAAACTACCCACGCCTATTTTCTCAATTTTTTAGAAATTTACAGAAAAAAGATCCTAATAAAATCCTATTTTCATCAGAGGACGTCAAGCAGCCTCGGTGGTTTGAATGTTCCCGCCCCGTCCGTTGCGATTCAAATGCTGCACCGCTTTTGTTCCTCTAATGAAGCTCTTAACGGCGAGTAGTCTGAGATTTAATCAGATTATCAGAAACTTTAAATAGTACCAAAAAATTGATTGTGGAATGTGGAATGGAGATGTGAAATCTATGAAGGTACCTCGGGGTGAAGAATTGAAGGACTTTTTGCAATGAAGAATGGCACCTTGAATTCCGTCGTTCTGTTCCAGCAATGAGTCGTCTCTCCGGCGGATGGTCTGCGGGGCAACCGCCGCCGATGGCGATCGACTCTTTCCTGAATTCCGCGTCACGGTCTTAAAGCTTCCAGTCCTGCTCCTTTCGGAAAACTTTCTCGGAGACAAGTTCACTGGCGGGGATGACGACGGCGTTACGGAATCAGTCGACTTCATCCGACTCGAGACCTTCGCGTAGAAAGGCTTAATCAGTTTCAAGTACTTGGGCACATATTTTTCCATCGATGTCGCATCTGAGGCGGAGTGGTAATCGAGGTTCTCTTTCATAATTTTGCTCCTCAAGCTATTATCTCTAGTGAAAACCGGGCAGGCTCTGCCATTGACTGAGAAACGGTTGCTCTGTTCGAGTTTCGACGATTTGGATAACTGACTCAACGGGTTGGACTCAGCCTTGTCGCATTTCGACGATTTCCGAAAACCTAGCATGAAGACCTTAAACTTGGGAGCTGAATGCAAAACAGTCACCGGCATCAACGGCTTCGAATTCGAGGAATCAACATTCTTCTTACTACGCAAAACGTCTCTCGGGGATTCAATGAACTGCAATCCCTTCTTCGAATCTCCATCCAGTACCTTCACCACACTGCGGTCAGGTGACTTGAGATCCAAGTCGAAGAACGAGCCTTCGTCGTCGGTTTCCTCCTCGTTGGGCGGGGCATCAGCAGAATTCCTCCAGAACTTGAGAAGGCCAAGCGCTTCCATCGTCAAATTGCAGTGAGAGAGAGAGATTGGTGCAGCAGAGGCAAGAAATATAGAGGAGGAATAGGAATAGGAATAGGAATAGGAATAGGTAACGTCATGTATGAAGAGATCGAGAGGTAAAAAGAGGTGTCAAATGAGACAGGAGGAAAGTGAAAAAGGTTGATGAAGCCATGAAAGGTTCAGAGCAGAGGAGTAACAGTAATAGGGAGTCGGGACTACTGAAATAACAGGTGCACCCGTCAGACCTTGACGACGGCTCAGGCTTTTGAAAATTTTGGACTATTTCGTGGAGTTCTCTCCTTGTTTGAAATCCCAATCTAAAATGTGGGATTTTACTTAAAACTTTAACTCATCTCAATCTGCATAGTTTGAAAATTATGATGGAGCTTTGTTGAGATGAGGTCTCTGATGTTGCATTCTTATGAATATCTTAAAAGTGAAGTTTATCGGTGTTTCGAATATTATGTCTAATAAGCTAACATCAAAATATATATCCAAAAAAAGAAGCTACACGTTTTCGGAACTGCAAAAAACTATCAAATATTACTTGGGAAAACGATGGATCAAGCGAAGTGAGGTGACGATGACGAAAAGGAATATTCTTGGTAAGAACCCAATACGGTAGTGACGACAAACTTCCAAAAGAAATGTGAAGAAAAAATAATAAAAAGAAATAAAACGTTGATGTCTGTGAATGTGAATGTGAAGTCTTCTTATGATACGGTAAAAAATCTGACCGGGTCAGACATCGGGTTACAGGCCTGCGGGTCAGACTCTCAGGCTCCGACTCGTTTTGAAAGTTTGACCCCAACGGACATGATTTTATACTCTTTAATCATTTCTCTCTTAAAAACAGTGTAATTTTTATGATAAAAAGTACTTTATGGTAAACAAAATTGCAAAACTTAGTGCTTTTACCACATTATTTAATGATGGACGGAGTTGAATCAAATCCTCTCCTACAATGGTACTCCATCTAAATTACTAATTTTAATAATTAACGAAGATAAAAATTAAGTATGTTGTTAGGAGCAGGTCCTAGCGACCCAAGTTCAATTGATAACTCGAAAGCCCAATCAACTCAAAGTTCACAGACCCAACTAGTGATCAAGGCAAAATGAATTGCCTGAGTCATGAGGTCAATACCGACCCCAATCCGTCCTCAATATCGACCATGTCACGAGCTCGCCATTAAGGAGACCAATCGATGACCCAGAGATCTGGCGGCAGAGAACCGTTGTAAACCCTAATTGACCGTGCAAACTCTGGACGATTGTGGGATTTTCGGCGAATACGAACTCGTCAGTGGCTAGGGTTTAGTCTAGGGGTTTTCCTTCATTTTCCATCTATAAATAGGGGCTGAAACCTTATATTTTGTATCGATTTTCCCCTCTCAAAATTGTACTGAAACTCTGTCAAAATATATACAGAATTGCTCCAAAGCTCATTCCATCGGATTCAACGTGTTAATTTTGTTTGCATCTTATTTACGTTATTTCGCATTCTTGACTCTCTAATTTACTGCTATCGATTACCACTTTCTCGTTATTACTTGTAGTTTCTTGTAACGATTCTAAAGGCTCCATTTACTTCCATAAATCGAACCTCAAAAGTATATTACAATATATTCTAATTGATTTTTAAGAACAAATATTGAAATCTTATAAAAACACAAATTATGTTTATGAATTAATCAATTTTTATAATCAAATTTTAGTTAAAAACTGAAAGATAATAACTAAAAAATATTATATACCGCAAATGGGTGAGATGAATCCTAAGATTGAACTTACAAAATCAATCTAAGCTATAATAAATTAAAATTATAAAAAATCTAGATACAGACTAATATTTTGAATAATGAAATAAGGAAGGAAATATAAAAAGTAGAATAGAAGATCTCACTTGTGATAGGACGGTGGTGTTCCCCTTTTCTTTTTCATCTAAAAATACGGCGATAGTTATTTTTAAATTATCTGTTTATTCATTTGTCTTATCGTTCTCTTATCTGATTTATGTGGGAGTTATTTTTTTTATTTATTAGATGATTTACAGCTACGTGATGCGCGAATCAAATATATGATGTCTTATTTTATAATATTAAAATATAATTAACAAACTTATATATTTTAGCATTTTCAGCTATTTTTTTTACATATATTTAAAATTTGCATTCATCAGTTTTATATTGAATATGTTATAAAATTAATTATTTTTTATATTATACGTTAAATTATATATATAAATTTAATAAAAATAAAAAGAAAATATATCAATCACAAAGTCTGTGTGATTTGATTTAAATATTATCCCATAAAATATATTATATTTGTATTATTTAAAAAATAGTAATATAAGAAATTAGTGAGATGTAATATTTTAAAGAAAAAGTGACAAATATAATTTGTTATATTTTTATTATTATTTATTGTGTATCTATGCTATTTTAAATACCCCAAGGACAAAAAAGTGTGAATTCTTGTTAAAAGTGTACTTTTATTTTTCCTAAAATTAATGATTGTATAGTTTATTTTGATTTAATTTATAAGTTAAATTAAGAAAATCTAAAAAAAAAAATCCCCACTCAATTAAATTAATATTTTATAGTTTTTAATTTAAAAACATGTAGAAATCAATATTAATTCATAAACCTTATCATGACCCACAAAATGACCTAATACACATAGATCATGACCCAGATTAATCAATCCTGGCCCGTTTCCCGACCCAAGTCCTTGTCCTATATTTGATATGGTCCTGACCCGAGTGAAATCGATCCGGACCCAAATTAGCTGATCCCGACCCATTTTCCTACCCAATTCTTATCCACTTTTTTCTGAGTGGTAGGGAACTGGGTTAGGATGATTCGATCCTGACCCATTCCAGATCCAACCCAATTCTTGACCACTTTTTTCTAAGTGGTAGGGATCTGGGTCAGTATAACTCAATTCTGATATGTTCCAGACCCAATACGATCCCTACCTTTTATCTACCTATTTTCTGACCCAAAATTGTTTAATTAAATTTTAGTTGAGCTTATTTTCTCTTAAATACCGATCCAACTTCATTTTTGAATTAATTTTTAAGCTTACAATTATTTTTAACATTATCATCCCGATGACTGCATCATTTTCATGACCAAAAATAAGAAATTGTACAAATTAGTACTTTTGAGGTATTTAGAATATACTTTCATAAGGAGTGATATTTTCATGATATATATAATGAAAAGGAATATTTTTAAATATTTACAATAATAATATTGTGGAGTGAAGAATGCTTCTAATAAAATTAGTAGGGTAACCAATTAAATTAAGAGAAAAATTCTGAAATGCCCCTTTTTACTATCCTCTATCATAAAAATACCCCATCTTATAAAAACATTTAAGAAATGCCCTAAAGGGCATAATTATGAAATTGTGTAAGACAACAGTGTAGTTTTTCTGAAAAAAAATAGAAAAAATTGAAATTTGAATTATAAAAAATGATCCCAACCGGTGATGACTTCAATTAAAAAATGAAAGAAATAAAAAAGAAATTAGTCTGCTCGGTGCCGACTCAATCACAAAAATATAAAGGGATATAAATTAAAAAAAATTATGGTCGGCACCGTTAGACGATGCCGACCAATTCCATAAACCTTAAAATTTTGATAATTTTGTGCATTGATCTCAACAGTCGGCCTCTCTAAAATCATTTATCTATTTTTCTAAATTTTTTATTTAATCTTTTTTTCATGATCAAGAATATATATATATGAGAATGATCATATGAGAACTCCCTTTACCATGTGAAAATAAGAACTAATCTCAGCCATTCAATTGGTGATCCAACGCTCAAGGCTAAATAAATCTCGTCTGCATTATAGTGCAGTGAAACATGCATTAAAGGGTAATTTTGTAATATTTCTTCTCTCTCCTCTAAAATCATTCTAAATCTTTAAATGATCATATCTCCTTCGATTTAGATTATTTTGTAATGTATAGTATATCAAATTAAAGGTAATTTAATTATCTTTCAAACGAAATTCCTATTGCATATGTTTCGATTTAAAAATCATCGCAAAAAATAAAAATTAGTGATTATATGCATAATTCTCGTAACAGTACACGAACTCTTATATAATGAATGGAATTGCACAATATAATGCATGAAGTTATACTATATAATGCAAAATAGGATAGATAAAAAAAATTAAAATTCATTATCTTTGCATACTGTAGATAATATCATAGTTGTTATAAAAGTTGATCATATATTACTTGTTTTTAATTATATATATATATATATTTTATTATATTATATAAATGTATATTACTATATTATATAATGCATGTTTGTTAGGTATATAATGAATGTTTGCTAGGTATATAATGCATGTCGAGGTCAATATAATGCATGAAGTTATATAATGAATACAATAGCACAATATAATGCTTGAAATTATAGTATATAATGCAAAATATGATAGATAAAATGCAACATGTTTTTTCAGCGAAATCATCATTCATCATCATATTTGCACTTGTTATGTATTATATAGTAATAACATATGCATTATAATGAAAGTAATATAATTTTCTCTAAAATAAAAGTAATATCATGTATAACATGCATAATTCTCGTAACAGTACACGAATTCTTATATAATGAATGCAGTTGCACAATATAATGCATGAAGTTATTGTATATAATGCAGAATATGATAGATAAAATGCAACACGTTTATTTCAGCGAAATCATCATTCATCATTATATTTGCACTTGTTATTATATAGTAATAACATATGCATTATAATGAAGGTAATATAATTTTTCTCTAAAATAAAAGTAATTTTATATATAATAGAGGAAGTAATGTCGTATAATGATAGTAATATTGTTCTAAAATAAGAGTAATACCATATTATAATGCAGGAAGATGTTTGTTAGGTATATAATGAATGTTAGGTATATAATGCATGTTTCTTAGATATATAATGCTTGTTTCTTATGCATATAATGCATGTTTGTTAGATATATAATGCATGTCGAGATATAATATGCAAACTGAATCTTAAATAAGTACAAAATGATAAAAATACCCTATAATGCAGGTTTTTTGAGATAAAATGCCCGAAAATTTTAATAAAATCCTGAGCGTTCATTCATCAAAATCAATGACGAGGATTGGTTCTTATTTCTTATGGTAAGAGTAGTTCTCACTGGATCGCATCCCTATATATATATATATATTATTTTAATATTATTAAATAAATATTATATTTAAAAATATAATATTTAAATATATCTTGGGGCAAGTCGGGATCGTCCCTACCATATTTTTTATGAACTTTTTTTTTTAATTATTGAAGGTTATGAGCTGATCAATCCTCCTCATTTGTCTTCATTAATTTTTTATTTTTTAATGTTGAAATGTATTTAAATATTAAATATGGTCTTAACCAAATATTAGTTTATTTAAAAATCATATAATAAAAAAATAGGTAAGAACCATTAAAAAAATGAAGTAGGCACCGTTACATGGTGATGACCAAATTGTTAGACACCATTAAATATTATAATCCATTAATATTGAATTTTTCATTTTAAATAATAATATCAACATCATTACATAAATAATTGTCTGGATTTGATTGTTAATAAAAAAAATTGTCAGAAAATGTATTTTGGGGCATTTCTTGAAGATGTTCATAAAAGAGGGCATTTTCATTACATATTTGATAAAAAAAAGGATATTTTCATATATTAACAGTTAAATTAATGGTTTGATTCCTGAGAGATGACTTTAATTGGTGTGAGTATGAATTAGCGCGTGAAAGGTTGCAGCGATTTGTGGGTGTGGAAGAAGGAAGGATTCCCGAGTTTTAATTTAAATTACTGGTGGAAGCTTCTTTTCAACGTGTGGTTGAATATTTCCTTTCACGTGACCGGTGGCCTCGCCACTCGCCAGTGTTATGCCTTCTATTCCCATTTTACAATTATAATATATTAGTATTACTTAAATTCATTATTAATTGATAATTAGTACAACATTGTGCGTACATCAAAATGAGGGATAATAGCATAAATGATCCGAAGAAATACAATATTGACATAATTAGGACTCCATTTAATTCCAAAAACATGTGAAACACTTATTTTGTACAAAAAGTTCATTAACATGCTTATCTTGCTAATCTAGCTAGACAGTCGGGACTTGTTAACTTCCAAGATGTTCTTTCTTCTTCTAATTTTAAACATTTATTAGCAATTGATGCTACTATTTTAGTTCAAGCAATGATAAAGTTGTCTATTCTCACACAAAAAAGACCAATTATACCATAGCCAAATCAATTTCGGATACTTGAGATCTTTTGTTCCATTTTTCATGTTCCACTATTACAATTATTATTTTTTATTTAATATTAGTTTATTTTATAATCTTAAAATTATAAAATAAATTAATTTATTAATCTTAATTCCACTTTTCATGTTCCACTCTATATTCTACTATTTAAATTATTTTATAATATTAATTTATTATAATTTGGATTAATTTTATAAGTCTAACTGTAGGGTTCATCCCACCCAATTAGGGTGTATAATACTTTTCAGTTTTTAATTGAAATTTGATTGTTGAATTTGATTAATTCATAATTATAATTTGTGTTCTTATAAAATTTTGATTTTTGTTCTTAAAACCAATTAGAGTATATTGTATCATACTTGATTTTTGTTTTCGTAAAAGATTTATTAAAATTAGTAATTGAGATAATGGATCACCAACACCAAGTGAAACATTATTGTGCAATAGAGGATTTGACTCGAATTTCGGACACTAGAGTCAGTGCGGGATTTTCGGCGACCACGAACTCATCGGCGGCACCTAGGGTTTTAGTCTAGGGGTTTTCCTTCATTTTCCATCTATAAATAGGGCTGAAAACTAATATTTTGTATCAATTTTCCCCTCTCAAAATTGTACTGAAATTCTGTCAAAATATATACAAAATTGGTCCAATGCTCATTCCTTCTGATTCAATGTGTTAATTTTATTTGCATCTTATTTATGTTATTTCACGTTCTCGACTCTCTAATTTACTGCTTTTGATTACCGCTTTCTCGTTATTTCTTTTAGTTTCTTATAACGATTCTAAAGGCTCCATTTATACTTCCGTAAATCGAACCTCAACAGTATATTACAATATATTCTAATTGATTTTTAATAATAAAAATTAAAATCTTATAAAAACACAAATTATGTTTATGAATTAATCAATTTTAATAATCAATCTTGGGATGAATCCTAAGATTGAACTTACAAAAGTAATCTAAACTATAATAAATTAAAATGATAAAAAATCTAAATACAAACTAATACTTTGAATAATGAAATAAAGGAGGGAAATATGAAAAGTAGAATAGAAGATCGATCTCACTTGTGATGAGACCGGGGTGTTCCCCTTTTCTTTTTCATCTAAAAGTACAACGATGGTATTTGAGATAATGGATCACCAAGTGAAACATTATTATGAAATATAGAATTTGATTCGAAATTCGGATACTAGAGTCAGTACGATCAGCAAAAAGTCATATGGTTTGCCGGATAAGTTAATCAATGATTTAAATTAAAAATAAGTTCACTCTTAAATTTGTATTTTCATAAAACCTATCTTATTTACAATGAATAAAGCTAGTTCGCCGAAATTGGACGGGCTTAAGCTCTGATTCTTGGATGTAATAAGGGATCTTGCTCCATGGAGTTATATATTTTTAAGTTGATATTGGGGTTGCATGTTCCAATTGGAATATATGTGGTGTACTTGTAATTTCCAGCAACAATTCTTATAGAAAATGTTGGTGTTGGGGTTTACTATTTTAAAAAGGTTTTGTTTTTTAATAACATATATATTTCAAGATTAAAAAAAATTAGAATGCAACAAATTAAATTGACAAAATTATTTTATTCCAAGTATATAAAAGAATAATGAACACATGAAAAGGGTAAAATATGCAGGACAGAAATAAAACATCAATTGCAGCGAATATTGGTGAGGGTGCTGGAGGCGACGACAATATCCATGGTACAATTCATGTTGGTGGCTCTGTTCTTCTTCATGATAAACATGAGCTCCACTTTCCCCGTCATCCTCGCTCTGCTCCTGATCGTCACCGTCCCCGCGCTCATCTCCGTCGAAAGCTGAGGGCTGTTGTTGATTCTCAAGTCCACTGCGGGGGCTGTGTATCTCTTGGTGGATCTCCAGCCGGCTTTGGAGTTGGGCACCAAAACCTCCCCGATCTTAGTGTCGCCGTGGAAGAACTCCACGTTGGTGGCGCCGTACTTGTAGCGGCCGAAGTTGGTATTCTTGACGGAGAACTGAGGGATCATGGTGGCCTGTAGCGTCCCTGCTCCGGTGTCGACGTTTAATGAGAAGGAGGCGTCGCGCACACGAAACTTGGGCGTCTTGACTTTCATGACAGTCAAGGCGAACAACGTAATCACTGCGGTTTGGAAGATGACGAAGAGGGCGATGTAGAGGAAGCATTTGGTGCGTTTCTTCTTCTGCAGCTCTCTGGCGTCGTGAGCTGCCGCTGCCGCCTCCATGTCGCTGCTCCGAGCGTAGCCGTTGCCCTGGTATGTTGGTTGTTGCTGCTTCTCAGCCATCACTGATTGATTCTTAAACAAAAGGATGTGATGAGAAATTCTTGGGTGGGAAGAAGGTTTCTCTCTGTGTTTCCTTTGGTTTTGTTGAGCAGTGAGTAGATACCTATGGCTATTGGTATATTGAGAATATATATAGATATAGATTGCGATATTAATTTGAGTTTGAGTGATAACGCGTCGTGAGGCAGCAGCCCAGCAACTACTTTTCAACAGATCCATTTGAGTGTACATATTTAATTATTTGGAGAAGCTTCGAATGATCTTTTTGACGATTTTGAGAATTGTTGACTTTACTAATTATATATGTTAGTTAGGGTTTACATGGTTGCTTTCTACAAGTACAATGATCTGCTCCTCATCAACTATTCCATTTTATTTTATTCATTTTCATTTCGTACTTAAATCATAAATTTAAATGAAATGTGATCTACGTACATGGGCAGTTCTATACCATGGCTCACGGTATTGGCCGATCTAAAATAAAATTTTCAATTCGGGACTTGAAAGATTGCGAAATTTTTCTAAATTAGGACTGTTATGACTAAAAAACGAGCAGGACTGTTTTGAAGTCCATCAAGGAAAAAGGCCCAAGCCCACAAGGATTATATCCAGAGCAAGGAGCCTAGCTCGAATAAAGCTATTTTTGCCGAGCTCGGGAATATCCGAATTATTGCTGAGAAGCTCGGAAATGTTCGAGCTACTCATAGCTCGAATCAGCAATCTAATGAAGCGTCAGTCAAGGCAGCTCAATCCAATGGACATGACCATTCGAGCCATCTGTTTGGCCCAAACGACGCAACTAATAGCAAAAAGACACTTGCTCTTTTGGGTTTCTATAAATAAGATTCACATTTATTGTAACAAGACGCATTGAATACAAGCAATAAATAAAACAATAAAAGCAAAGCATTCTAGCTCTACTTTCAATCAAGCATTTACTTCATTTAAATTGTGTTTTCCTATTTTAAATTATCTAGTATTCTTATTCAAAATAGCCTCGCAAAATTCCACCATTAACAATTGGCGCTAGAAGGAGGGCATAATAAGAAAGAAAGTTAAAGTAATCATGGAACACAACAACAACAACAACCAGCCACTCGGACATGGAGTATTTTGGAGTGCGGCCGAGTTCGAAGCCAAACTCAAACGCCGTGAGGACGAGCTCCGAAACCTTCAGGAAGAGAATAGAAGGGTCACAATAGAGGCTGAAGCTCTTCGGCGATAGTTGGCACTAGCCAAAAATGAAGGGCAGAGCGAGACCCGATCAAGAAGCAGAACCCCTCTGCTCAAAACAGACGAGGAGGAAGAGGTCTCCCGAGCTCAAACCAAGCCCGCCAGTAGTTTGGCTCAAACCAAAGACGGAGAGTCCCGGGAAAAAATCAAATTGCTCGAGAAACAACTCGAGCAAAAGCAAAAGTTCATGTCCCTTATCCCCGGGGCACCTACTCCACCGAAGAACATACCACTAGAAAGTTACGCCGAATCCCACTTCACTCAAAGGATCTCGACCGTACATCTCTCTTCTCGGTTCACAATGCTGAACATAAAGGCATACGATGGGAAGACGGACCCTAATGAATTCATTACACTTTATAAAATGAAGATGCAGATCGCGGTGATTCCCGATCACTAACGCAAAGCCTGCATGTTGGGAATTATTTTGTAATTCTCCCTTTAGGATCAAATTTGTAATAGGTTTTGTTGAATCAAAGCCTTAGCTTTTGGTCGATCATTGCTGAATTCTAGCATAGTCTAGCAACTCTTGTAATGTCCTGTATAGGGTGAATATTGAGTTGTAATAGAATAGTTTGCTAGAAGTTCTCCCAGCAGACACCGAAGAATGTTATATGCTAGAAGACATGTGATAGCAGAATGCTAAGGAGTTAGCATTTGCTAACATCCAACAGATTATTGCTAAAGTCGCTAGCAATCAAGTGCTAAAGAGAATGATTGCTAAGGCGTAAGCAATCATATACTAGAAGAAGAGACTGCTATAAGGTATCTACTCAGCAGTCGGAAAAAGATTAGCAGAATGCTGAAGAAGTCAACATTTGCTAGGTTATTACAGATTGCTAAAAGAGATAGCAATCAGAAATCAAAGGAATCAAGTGCTTAACTTTGCTGAGGCGTCATCAGTCAGATACTAGCAAAAGCAAATTGCTAAGGATACCCATCTAGCAGATCGTGTTAGAGGAGCTTAGCAGAGCAAGACAGTCAAAAGCAAATACTATACTCCCGTTCTGACAGAAGTACACACGGAAGACAAAGCTTTCCCGAAGTAGTTCGGAAAGTACTGTACGATGCCAAAAGCAACTGAAAAAGTCGAACCACTCTTGGACGAAGGAGCCGTTGTGTCTAACGGGTATGGAGATTCAAAGTTTGAATCTCCAAGTATAAAAGACAAGTCCAAAAGTGAAAGACAACTACTGCTTCAATCACTACCGACATTCGCAAACATCCTAAGTGTGAGATTCCTTTGACAAAGCGAACAAGTGAAAAGTAGTCAGTTGAGAGCACGAGATAAAGAGTATTCAAAGCCCTCAACAACCAAGAGTGTCTTCCATTGAATATCTGACACTGCTTTTTAGAGATTCCTTAACTTCGGTTGTGAATCTTCAATCATTGGGATACCTTCCATCCTAGGAAGATCCAACAGTCATTTCTGAAAGGGATTGACTCAGACGGGCATTAGCCACAAACCAGAATAGTTCAGAAGCAAACTATAAAAGCTTCACGACAACGTAGGACAAGTTTCACGAAGGTTTAGCCCTTGACTTGGCCGAAGCTGTGGTCTGAGAAGAACGAAGTGATGGAGGATAGCTTTGTTGTGGCCAGTTCGAAAGATCACCGCCTACCGCAAGTGTTCGGCGATTTCTTGTATTTCGTATACTTTCTTAGTGGAATTCTTAGCGTTTCGGCTAAGGAGTGGACGTAGATCTGTTTGGATGAAACCACTATAAATATTGTGTTCTTACCGTTTTATTACTTACAGTTCTAAGTTGGATTTGAAACCTAGCAGTCATACTGCTAGTGAATATCTATGAAGAAACCTTAAACATACCTTGAGCTTAAACAATCTTTAATAACGTAAGTGCAAGTGACGTTTACTTTTTCCGCTGCATTTTGTGTTTCTATTTGAACACGATGACTCTGATAAATCAGCACCAACAAGTGATATCAGAGCAGGAGGTTGAAAGACCGACTGCTTCTGAGTCGCTTTAAGACCAGATCTATCTTTTCCTTGCGCTGTTACTATTGTGTCTTGTCTGTCTAGCTCAGGAAGTTACTTAAGGCGTGAACAAAATGTTGAACCACACACTTGGGAAGTATACAAAGGAGAATTTCAAGTCATGGAAGAAGCTTGCTCTTATACAGCTTCAAAGCATACATCCTGAAATGGCAGATGTGCTTGAGAGAGGTCCAATAAAAATTATGAAAGCTAACACTTTTGTAGGACCTGCTGTTGATGGAGAAGAACGAAGACCCCAAATGGTTCCAAAGCCTTATGACGAGTACACAAGTTGGAACATTTGGCAAAGAAGCTAATCATTGACTCTCTACCAAAGTTGATGGCTGATAAGGCGCTTGACTTTGACACCGCCAAAGAAATGTGGGACTATGTCTGCGAATCTTCCCAAGAAACAGACCAGATGAAGTGTAACAAGTTACAGGTAGCTGTTGACAAATATGAATCTTTCTCTATGATTGCAGGTGAATCTATACAAGCCATGGAAGAACGATTCAATACCATTATAGGAGAGCTTCGGAATCTGGGCAAAAAATATGAAAATGGGGAGATGAACAACAAGATTATTTCTAAACTACATCCAAGAGATGATTGGTTTGCAAAGATGACGAGCTTGAGTGAGAAAGACCATAGCAATATGTCTACATCCGAGGTATTTGCTCAACTTAAAACTCACGAGTTTATCATACAACAATCGAAAAAGAATGAAGCGGCCGTGGCACAAGCTTCATCAACACTCGCTGCTAACTCTGAGGATCTAGCGTACTTCGCTAAGAAGGACTTCAACAAGTACAAGATGAAGAAGCCCTTTCATAATCAAGAGAGATCTGCTCCAGCGTCACCAGCAAAGGAGGTGGTCTCAACCTCAGGTTCTCAACTTGTTGATCTGAAGATCAGTGAGCTGGAAGAGCAGATGAAGAAACTTCCGAAGTTGATGATGGAAGCTAAAGCTGAAAAAGAGGCCAAAGAAATCCAGCAATCATCATCATCTACCCGCTCAGCAGAGCGAAAGCTTAGAACGTGCTTCGAATGTGGTTCGCCAGATCACTTAAAGCATGAGTGTTCGAAAGTCAGTAAAGAAGAAATAGAGCGTCTGAAGCAGAGATTCAAGAGACGTGTTGTTAAAGCAGTCACCAGGGCGCTGCTCATGAGGCCAGAGGCTCATGATATCCCCAAGAATGATGAGAAATATTACCTTTCTTCAGAAGAAGATGATGAAGAAGCCATGCTAGTCTTGATGGCCAATATTGTTGATGATCAGTTCGCTGATGCCGATACTGAACAGAATGCTGAATCGGCTCTAGCAGTCGATGATAACGAAGTACTATCTACAAGCATTCCTAGTTTTGCAACTATTGATGAATCGAAGGAATTCTCTTTAGATTATGAGGAAGACTATCTCACGAAGCTAAGTGTAGAATTCTAAAAAATGTATGAAATCAAAAATGCTATCATTGGGGAGAACACCTCACTAAAACTTGAAATTACATCTTTGATCGAGGAAGTTGAAAGACTAAGGTCTGAAAGTGAGGAATTTTCAAAACTCAAAGCTGATTACTCCAAATTGTCTGAGAAATTTCAAAATCTTGAAAAGGAGAATCTTGCTTTGAAAAGCAAACCCAAAGAAAATTTCATTTGTACATACACATCCAGCAAGGCAGTTCTAAATGCCATTGTTAGCCAACAGAGACATCATAATGATCGATCTGGTTTAGGGCTTGGATATTCTGAAAAAGCAACACCTTCTAAGCAGAAAATGATCTCATTCGTTTCTGCTGGAACGAATGCTGCTGAAAAATTCAAGGGAAAGGACACTGCTGAATCTTCGAATGCTCAGCAGAATGCTAAGCATAGAGATTGGCACAAGCAGAATGCAACTGCTAAACCTCAGCAGAGGACACAACAAATTAATGCTGAGCAGTCTGCTAAGCGGCCACCCCCAGCAGAACCAAGAAGGAATGCTGAGCAACATGTTCCTAATGCTAGGAAAGCAATTCCTTCATTTCCTAAGGGCAAGCAGGTAGTTCAATACCATGCTGTAAGACCTCTGTACCATTCTTACACACCACATAGGAGGAACACCTATGTGAAGCCTGAGTCCAAGTCATTTCCATATCAAAGGACAAGGAAGGCTACACACACTACAACACCTAGACCTAAGAATGCTAAGCATATTAACCAGAAGGTCGAGAAGGTAGTGAAGAGTGAGATCAAGAAGAAAATCTTGAAAATCACTAAGATGTGGGTTCCAAAAGGAACTTTGATTCACGCTAATCCTGCAGGACCCGACGCTAAACGGGTACCTAAATCAACTTGATCAATTGTGTTGCAGGAACAGGATCCGAGTGCTAAAACGTCAAGCATATCAAATGAGTGGATCCTTGATAGCGGCTGCTCCACACATATGACGGGGAATGAGGAGTTATTCTCAGATATACAAAGATTCTTTTATGGCCCCAAAGTCAAGTTCGGAGATAACAGTGAAGGGAGAGTTGTTGGAAGAGGATGTATTGAGCGTAATGGATTAAGGATCGTCAACGTAGCTCTTGTCTCCAACCTCAAACACAACTTACTAAGCATTAGCCAATTATGCGAAAATGGGTACACTGTATCATTTGTCAATACTGGTTGTTCTATTGCTAACAATGTTACAGGAGAAGTGAAGCTAAGAGGCATCCGCAAGGGTGGCCTATAAATTGTTGATTGGCAGAGCGGTCAACAACACTCGTGCTTCCTAGCATTGAACAAAGAGGAGACAACATGGTTATGGCACAAGAGGTTGAATCATCTTAATTTCAAAACCATTAACCATCTTGCGAAGAACAAACTTGTTGTAGGTCTGCCTGGTGAGATTTTCCGGAAGGAAGGTGTATGCAAAGCTTGCCAACAAGGGAAGCAGACCAAAGCCTCGTTCAAATCAAACCCAGAGAAGGCTACATCAGGGAGGATCCTTGAGCTCCTGCACATGGATCTATTCGGACCAGTCACACCATCCACTGTAAGCAAGAAAGTTTATACGCTTGTGGTTGTTGATGACTTCTCCAGGTACACATGGGTTCGCTTGCTAAGGACCAAGGACGAAGTCAAGATCCTACTACCAGAGCTGATTCTTAAAGAACAAAATAGCAAAGAGGTCACTGTGAAGAGGATCAGATCAGATAATGGAACCGAATTTTGCAATGGAATCTTGATGGATTTTTGCGTAGAAGTCCGCTGCTAGGACTCCCCAGCAGAATGGGTTAGTAGAGCGAAGGAATAAGACTTTGAAAGAAGCCGTGCGGACCATGCTTGCTGACTCTGGATTGAGTGGAAAATATTGGGGAGAAGCAGTGATGACCGCATGTTACACTCAGAATAGGACCGCGATCAATGGCAGATTCAACAAAACTCCTTATGAAGTGTACAATGGTCGTAAGCCTTCGATCACTCATCTTCGTGCTTTCGGTTCGACATGTTATATCCATAACAATGGGAAGTTGAAACTTAACACTTTTTCTCCAAAATCTGATGAAGGTGTTTTCCTGGGATATGGACACCCTTCTCACAAAGGCTATCGAGTGTTAAATAAGACAACTCAACTTGTGGAAATAACATGCAATGTTATTTTTGATGAGTCTACTTTAGTGCGCAGGGTTATCAAAGATCAAAGGGATAGCAATCATGAGACCAATGATGTCCATGGTCAATCAATCTTAAACTTTTTTGAAAATATGAGTATTGATCTGACTAGGTCTATGAATGATGCTAATCCAGCAACGACGCACTCAGCAGGTGACCAAACTGCTGACCAGGCCAATGATGCTAATGATCATGCTGAGGCCACTTCACCAATTTATCTGAATGATAATTTGGATATTTCGGGAATTCTTGATGATCAAGACGATGTGGGCACTGCTGAAGATCTTGGCAAAGGAGCTGCTGAGATTCTCGTTCCTGAGGTGCCGGCTGCTGAGATTCTAGCTGCTGAAGTACCTGCCGAAGAGGTTCCTGTTCATGAAGATCCTGTAGCAGAAGTTCCGGTTGCTGAAGAAGTCCCAGTTAATGATGAACGAGCTGCTGACAATCCATATGCTGAGCACCAGGCGAATGACGAAGGGACTGTTGTAGCAGACAACAATATAGCAGGAGGGACAGATGCTGAAGTTCCAGCACGCATAAGACCTGCATGGCTACGTGCTCATCCTCTAGCAAATGTTCTTGGAGATGTCAATGATCCCATTTTGACGAGATAAGGGAATGCAATGCTAGCCTGCTACATATCTCATGAAGAACCCAAGAAAGTTGAAGAATCTCTACTAGATCCAGATTGGGTGAATGTTATGCAAGAGGAGCTTGCTGAGTTCACACGTAATAATGTGTGGGAACTAGTAGACAGACCAGAGCATCAAAGTGTTATAGGCACTAAGTGGGTGTTCAAGAACAAGAAGGACGAGACATGCTTAGTAGTCAGGAATAAGGCACGTCTCGAAGCCAAAGGATATAGGCAATGTGAAGGCATAGATTATGATGAGACGTTTGCTCCAGTAGCAAGGCTGGAGGCAATCAGATTATTCCTCGCGTATGCCGCATATCATGAATTTGCTGTGATGCAAATGGATGTGAAAAGTGCCTTTCTAAATGGTGAGCTTAAGGAGGAAGTCTATGTGGAGCAACCACCAGGCTTCGAGCAGGGAAATCAAGTCTATATGCTCAGGAAAGCTCTGTACGGATTGAACCAAGCACCGAGAGCATGGTACAGAACTCTATCTAAGTTCCTGCTAGCTAATGGATTTAAGAAATGGAGGATTGATCAAACTCTCTTTCGTATCAAAGATGGAGGAAGTATTCTGCTAGTCCAAATATATGTCGACGACATAATTTTCGGATCGAAAAACCAAGACTTATGTGATAGGTTTTCCAAGCTCATGACTAGCAACTTTCAAATGAGTATGATGGGAAAGATGTCATACTTTCTCGGATTGCAAGTCCAGCAGTCAAGCGAAGGAATCTTTATTCACCAGAAGAAATACACTCGCGATTTGATAGTGAAGTATTGTCCAGAGAAGACTAAGAGCTTAAGGATTCCTATAAGCACAACATGTATAGCTGCTCTTGAGAAGGAAGGAGAAGATGTGAATCCTACTCTCTACAGAGGTATTATTGGTTCGCTGTTATACCTCACCGCCAGCAGACCAGATATATCATATGCCGTTGGATTATGCGCGAGATATCAAGCAAATCCCAAGAAGACGCATCTCGACACTGCTAAGCGGATTGCGTTATCTAAAATGCACAGAAGGTCTGGGGATTTGGTATCCAAGATCCGATAGTCTAGCGCTGAGTGGATATTCGGATTCAGACTTTGGAGGATGTAAGATCGATAGAAAAAGCACCAGTGGCACTTGCCAATTTCTTGGACATAAGCTAATTAGCTGGTTTAGCAAGAAACAACACTCTGTTGCTACATCTACTACGAAAGCAGAATATGTAGCAGCTGCTAGCCGTTGTTCGCAAATTTTATGGATAAGGCAACAATTACAAGAATATGGGATTCCTCCTGAATGTGTGTCGATCTACTGTGACAACAACAGTGCCATGTGCATTACGAAAAATCCGGTCCATTATTCGAGGACTAAGCATATTGATATTCGTCACCACTTTATCCGAGATCATCAGGAGAAGAAGGACATCGATGTTCGATATATATGCACTGTGGATCAGATAGCTGACATCTTTACAAAACCGTTAGCGGAGGCCAAATTCAAGGAACTATGCATTAAGTTAGGCCTTATGGAGTTGGACGATACTATGGATGAATGAGTCTTCACTCTCATTTTTTAGGTGGTGTGGAAAGTATATATCAACCCATACCTGCTTGTTGCTGAGTTTTTCTGCTAGGCCAAGTATGCTAAGAAAATAGCAGAAGTGGTGATTCTGCTAAGAAGATAGCAGAGATGACGACTCTGCTGGGATGACAGCAGAAGTGCAGATTTTATTAAGTCTATAGCAGATGTAAAGATTCTGCTCAGAAGATGGATCACGACAAAGTTCAATGTGCTTAAGTCTTAACATTTTTATATGTTATTTTTGTCCGAAGGAATTATTCAAGATATGCTAAAACTTATAGAGGTTATGAAAATGCATGGAAGATACAGAAGACTGCTCATCGCAAGTAAGGAAAACATATCTTCATTAAAACTAAACATTTGTTTTTACATTCAAAAATGGAGGGTTACAACGACTTCAGAAGGAAGGCAGAGGTCTCAAGGGATAGAAGTCTGTTCCTCTGAGATTAGAGCGGCCGAGAGTGAGGTCTTGAAACCTCTGCTCGAGAAGCCAACTCAGTTGCATTCCGCTAGGGAGGGGCTGGTCTGGATAGCTTAGCACGCACCTCCGCACGCCCTGGAAAATGAAGGCCGCCCAATCCACCTCTGCCCTATCGTCGAAGGCCATCATTGCCTTCCAAATCTCACGAATGAAAGTTATATCATCAGGATCGTCGCCGACGATCATGCTGCTGATAATATGAAAAATGACCCGGTACGGGGTCTGAAGTGATGGGTTAGTATACTGAAAGCATTTATTATAATGAGTATACAACAGTTTATTTCTCCTATCTGTTAACAATCTTACATGTATGGACAATGGTATCCTCTTGTCTCACCAATAGGGACGATCATACGGCGTGTTGTAGATCGCAGAAGACAGTATGACCACTTGACCTAGTGAGACATAAACCTGATCACATCCGAGATAGCGTATGAGGATACGTCTGTCCAGATGGCTGCGGCATTGTCGGAATAAGTAGTCTATCTTGGTTACTTGACATGCTGGTACGCAGGCTTGCGTATTGATGGACCGCAGTGAGATGTATTCGTCTGTCTGACATCAGCGAATACAAGATCTCGTTATATTGATTGAGTCCAAACCCTAACGAAGGTTCAGGGGTTTGCACGGGTTGACTGTTGCTTTGACTTGCCATGGTGGAGAGCCTAAGTAACGTGCTCGTATATCCGCATCTTAGGTAACAACAATTCGTGTAGTATCGTCTGAGACTGCGTTTAGGTAACCATATCCGAGTAATAGGATGGGGACATTCCCTGAGGAGCTCAATAACATTCATCGTGTCAAAGTCCTGCAGGTTGATTAAGTTCAGGCACGAGTGATAACGATTGAGTGGTACTACTCAGGAATAATAAGATATTAATTAATTGTAGTTAGAGCTTGTCAGAGGCTCCAATTAATTAATGGATGTCCGGTAACCTTAAATATGGGGATTCTCAATTAATGCAGCCTGTTCTCATAACGTGGTAATAAATGTGTAGGTCAGTATTAATTCTGTGGTGAAAAAGGATTAATATTAATTAATTAATTGTGTCCTGGGTTGTGGACATGGGAATTAATTAATTTATAGGCCCACTTTATTATTTGCATTAGGTCCCAGGTCTGGCCCAAGGAAAGTGTGCTGAATTGAGCCCAGTAGCCCATTAGGGATAAAACCCTGGGTCTATAAATAGACCACTCTCTCTGGAAACCCTAACTACTTTTGTGATTATTCAAATCAGTCAAAACCCTAGGGGAGAGAGAGAGGGGGCGCCGACTTCATTGTCAGAAGGAGGAGAATTTCGATTCTGGTCCTGCTCAAACCACAGATCTACGGAGTCCTCACCAGTAGTAGATCTGATCAGCACCGGGATACAGATCTGAAGATCTAATCTGGAGAACAACAGATTTCTTTCTTCCCTTTTGTTTTCGATTTTTATTATAAGAAATTAGAGATCTAATTTCTTATTCCGCAGATAAAATCGGATTGCGTGGTTGAATTCAAGTTGGATATTCAAACGCAAAAGATCGGTTTAGATTCGACGGAATTACGGTAATTCTCAATCCAAAATATTGTATTAAATTCATAGGAGCATGCTAGGTTTTATCTTGTATTTAATTATGCATAAAATCCGTAAATCGATCCGGTTCAAATTGGTTTTGGTGATTCGATTCACGGGAAAACCCTACAATTGGTATCAGAGCGAGGTTCTTGATTTATGGCTCTTTTATGAATAATTAAATTCAATATGCATGTATGTATGAATTTATTGTTGTGGATGGTTTTTGTTCCTCGTGGCAACCCGTGTGATTCAGCCCGCGGTGGTTTATCCGTGTAGGGCTGAATTGTTTTTGTAAAATCACGAGAAAATCCGTGATTAGTGTAGATTTGAAAATTGTAATAGAAAAGCTGTTCTGTAATTTTTCAAATTTAATTGGACGGGTCGAGGACGAAGAACGAAGACGGAGCCGACGGAGGGCCGGCGAGGACACTGTGGACGACGGCACGCGGCGCGGCAGGCGCGCGGCCGGGGCGTGCAACATGCGCACGGCGCGCGAGCCCGCTGGGCGAGCGCGCGCGGCGGTGCAGGGCGGCGGCGGACGGCGGTCGGCTGGCGGTGGCAATGGTCGTCGTCGGCTGATGCTGTCCCGTCGCGGTGGCTCGTGTTTTGGTGGTTTGTGCAATCATATGTAAACCCTAGGGTTTGCATTAGGGTTAGGGCAAATCATCAGATCACAAAGGCCTAAATCCCAAAAGATTTGGTGAATCTACATTTAGAGGCCCTTTAAAGATTTGGGAAGATTTGGAATTATCCAAATTAAATTCAAATTCAAATTGTAATAGATATACTTTCTTTTTCTATTTTGGGGCCACGAGGAATTTTTGTTTGCCTTAATTGTCCTTGTATGGTATGTGATTTATTTATGTGCGCAATTAAGCATGTGTAGATAATAGGAAAAACATGATTTATCGCTTTTATTATTTACAGCTTTCCAAGCATGCTTATGTGATTAATTTCTTGTTGGATTATATTTTGGGAATTTTTGGGCTTGTATTATTACATGCAAAAATTTGGGAAATATAATGACAGAGAAATTATATGTGCGCATAAAGAAACCTTTTAAAAGAAAAATACTAAGCAAATTTTTTAATTAAAATCAACAGACCTCCACAAAGCGGTCCTAGGCTGTAAGTGTATCTCTCGTTCTAGTAAACGTCTACGAGTGTAGCTTGCTAGTTCCTAGAGGTGCATTGGTACGGTTGTTGGAATTTCTAGACAAATAATTTAAATCATGTGAATAGTGGGAGGGCTTTGCGTAAACGTCTACGAGTATAGCTTGCGTAGATCTCTTTCACAAGTATTCTAGGATTGATTTAAATTATAGATAACAAAAGCTTTAAGAGCTGTGCGGTATGGTTACGTGCCATGCTAAACTGTCTCTTTTGGCCGGAGTTAAATTTGTGGTTAATTGCTTAGAAGCATCTTAGAATATAATGCAAGAATTGCATCCCTGTTCTTGAGAGGTGGCTTGGTCTACGGTTTTCACTAATTATTAATTTCTAGTGTCAAAAGCTTTGAGACATGGTAGTGAAATTAAATGGATTGGGGCTTAAAACCCGCAGCTCTGGTTGAGGGTGACATCGTAAACGTCTACGAGTGTAGCTTGCGGTGGGAACTCTTGGGCAATTAGTGGAAAATATTTGTATTTGAGTTATTAAAAGGTTTTCAATGCATTTGTTTTTCGAAGTTCTACATATATCCTCCTGACTAAGCAACACATGTTTGTTCTTACTATGATGCCACTTGCCCCACGTTACCATAAAATCTCTAGACATGAGAAGGAGTACTATGACAGATGGGTGGCATCTGAGGATTTTACTTACAAGTTAATCTCAGATAACCTGTCTAGAGAACTCAAGCTCAAATACACGGGCTATTGTAGCTCTGTAGTGATCTGGATGGACTTAGTGGCCACGTTTGGTGAAGTGGAACGAACTATCAACTGTGATCTCGTAAAAGACCTAGTCTGTAAAAGAATGGTTGATGGCAGTTCAGTGACACTGCATGTGATGACGATGGATAACACCATGAGACGATTCACACGTAGAGGTGGATGTATATCTGATCGGGCTAAGATTGATATAATCCTGATCTCTTTACCGCTTTTATTCTATGACTTTAAGATGGATGTAGCTAAGAGAAGTAAGTACTCCTTCAAAGAGTTGCTCACTGATCTCATAGCAGAACAGTCCATCGTACCTTCATGGGAGTCTGAGTTATCAGATCTTGAGCACAACTTGGGGACATTGAACGATGTGGTTCATACTGTGTGCAAGAACATGATTGATCGCAGATCACGTGAGAGGAGGTCAAATGAAATGAAGAGGGTTGGTGTCACTTCAAGTAAGAGCGCATGCGGAAGCAAGGGAGAAGGTACGTCATTTGCATTTGTAACGGAAACATGTTTAGCATCGGTTTCTACTCATTCGTGGGTAGTGGATACTGGAGCTACTGATCATGTTTGTTACATTTTGCAGGGGTTCACACCGAGGAGAGTGCTGAAGAATGACGAGGTTACCATCTCGATGGGGAACGCAGCACAAGTGAGTGCAGCTGCCATTGGAGATTTCACCTTGTACTTTGATGATTCTATTTTAACTTTGAGAGATGTTTTGTACGTGCCGGATTTTCGGCGAAACCTTATTTCAGTTTCCAAACTTTATGTTGATGGATATTCAGTGTTTTTGATAGTGGTGTTTCTATCATTGGTAATAACGGTGTTATCTGTCGTGGGATGCTGAATAATTCTCTCTATGTTATTAACTGTAATCATAAAGCTTCCGCAAGTATTGCATGTAATTCATCCGTAATTGATAATCCTAGAAAGAGAAAACTTACTTCTTCTGATGAGGATCTTACATATCTCTGGCACTTGAGACTGGGTCATATCAGCTTGAAGCAGATTCAGAGACTTGCAGATGATGATACATTGGACTTAGTCCGGGTTGTACCTTATAAGGTCTGCGAATCATGCATCGAGGGCAAGATGTCAACTAGGCCTTTCAAGGCTAGTCAGTCTCGAGCAGAGGAAGTGTTGGAATTGATCCATTCTGACTTATGTGGACCGATGTCCACGCAGGCTCGTGGAGGGTACGAGTACTTCGTCACTTTCATTGACGATTACTCAAGGTACGAATACGTTTACCTGCTTCGCTACAAGTCTGAATGCATTGAGAAATTCAAAGAGTTCAAGGCTGAAGTAGAAAAGAAGGTCGGGAAAACTATCAGGTCACTGCGATCTGACCGCGGTGGCGAATACCTAGGTAACGAGTTCCTGCAGTATTTGTCAGAAAATGGGATTACATCCCAGTGGACTGCACCGGGTACTCCCCAGCAAAATGGTGTAGCTGAAAGAAGAAATAGGACTCTTCTAGAGATGGTAAGATCAATGATGAGTTATGCAAACTTACCAATTTCATTTTGGGGCTACGCATTGGAGACAACAACTTACGTGCTTAATGTGGTGCCTTCTAAATCAGTTCCTAAGACGCCTTCTGAGCTCTTCCTTGGTCGCAAACCTAGTTTGTGCAGGTTTAGAGTATGGGGCTGTCCGGCACACGTACTGTCGAAAGAACCTGATAAGTTAGTCAGCAGGTCAAAAGTAATGTTGTTCATAGGGTATCCCAGGCAAACGAAAGGTGGTTACTTTTACTGTCCTGAGAGTCAAAGGGTCGTTGTTAGCACCAACGCTAGATTCTTGCAGGATGAATATGTGAGTAATCACAAGTCAAGGAGTGATATTGTTCTTCAAGAAATTGAGAACGAGAATGCAATTCCAAGGGAAGGGGAACGTGTAGATGTGGGTGCACCTGTGAGAGGTACAACTCCACAGACACGTTCTTCAGTGCAAGGTGCAGGACCACAAGTTACTGCACCTACTACTGACACGGCACCGATGCCTCATCGTAGTGGGAGAGTTATTTTCCAGCCGGAAAGGTACATGTTCGTGGGTGAGTCTTCGGACTTGAGCCCGGAAGACGGACATGAGGACTCTGACCCACTAATTTACGAAGAGGCAGTGCAGGACAAGGATATTGCCAAATGGCTTGTCGCCATGGATTCTGAAATAGAATCCATAACTGCTATGGATGTATACCAGAAAACTGATTTGCCGGATGACTTTAGGGCCATAGGGTGCAAATGGGTATACAAGAGAAAGAAAGGGGCGGATGGAAAGATCATGGCTTTTAAAGCCAGGCTGGTGGCAAAGGGTTATAGTCAGAAAGAGGGCATTGACTATGACAAAACCTTTTCACCCGTAGTCATGCTCAAATCCATCCGGATACTCCTTGCCATAGCTGCACATATGGACCTCGAGATCTGGCAGATGGATGTCAAAACTGCTTTTCTAAACGGTTACTTTGAAGAAGGTAGGGACATCTTTATGCAGCAACCCGAGGGTTACATAAGCAAGGGCGAAGAACATCTTGTCTGGAAGCTTAGGAAGTCCTTGTGTGGACTTAAGCAAGCTTCAAGGTCGTGGAACTTACGTTTCAACGATGTGATTAAATCCTCTGGATTTGCACAGTTGGAAAACAAAAGTTGTGTTTACCGACTTTGTGTCAGTGGGAGCGTGGTCTTCCTTGCACTATACGTTGATAATATACTCCTATTTGGAAACAACGAGGGAGTGATGTCGGAAATCAAGGCTTGGTTATCCGAACAGTTCCAAATGAAGGATCTGGGAGAAGATGGCTACATTCTTGGTATTAAGGTCTTACGAGACCGTAAGAGAAGAATGTTGAGCTTATCCCAGGCATCCTATGTGGATACTGTGATTGCCTGGTTCAGCATGCAACTCGCCAAGAAAGGCTTGCTACCTTTCAGACATGGCGTTTATCTTTCTAGTGGGCTGTGTCCTCAGACACAGAGGGAGAAAGATGAGATGAGTCTTGTACCATATGCTTCGGCTGTGGGTAGCCTCATGTATGCGATGCTGTGTACCAGACCAGATATCTGTTATGCCGTTGGCATGGTAGCAAGATATCAGTCTAACCCTGGACAGGCACACTGGACTGCTATAAAGCACATCCTCAAGTATTTGAAAAGAACTAGGAATTTCTGCATAGTTTATCAAAGTGAGGATTTGTGCCCTGTGGGTTATACAGACTCGGATTTCCAAGGAGACCAGGATGAGAAGAAATCTACCTCAGGATATGTGTTTACCCTAGGAGGTGGAGCTATATCTTGGAGGAGCTCAAAGCAGAAATGCATTGCTGACTCCACCATGGAGGCGGAATATGTCGCCGCCTCCGACGCCTCGAAAAAGGGGGTGTGGCTCTGGAACTACCTTTTAGAGTTGGGCGTGATCCTGAGTTTGCCGAGGAGCATCACAATTTATTGTGATAACTCTGGTGCGTGGCAAACTCAAAGGAACCGCGGTCTCACAGGGCAAGCAAACACATAGAGAGAAAGTACCACATCATACGAGAAATCGTATCGAGGGGCGATGTGCTGATTAAGAAGATTGACACTGCTGACAATTTTGCTGATCAATTTACAAAGAGCTTGCCGCAGAAAGTTTACGAAAGACATATTCATGATCTGGGTCTGAGGTGGATGCCGACCACTGAGAGTGGTTAAAGAGACAACAAGCTAGATAGACGGACTGTATACTCTGTAATAGCTTAGTTATTCTTTGAGTATAAGTGAGAGATTGATGGGTTTGTATACTGAAAGCATTTATTATAATGAGTATACAACGGTTAATTTCTCCTATCTGTTAACAATCTTACATGTATGGACAATGGTATCCTCTTGTCTCACCGATAGGGACGATCATACGGCGTGTTGTAGATCGTAGAAGACCGTATGATCACTTGACATAGTGAGACATAAACCTGATCACAGCCGAGACAGCGTATGAGGATACGTCTGTCCGGATGGCTGCGGCATTGTCGGAATAAGTAGTATGTCTTGGTTACTTGACATGCTGGTACGCAGGGGTGGCGTATTGATGGACCACAGTGAGATGTATTCGTCTGTCTGACATCAACAAATACAAGATCTCGTTATATTGATTGAGTCCAAACCCTAACGAAGGTTCATGGGTTTGCACGTGTTGACTGTTGCTTTGACTTGCCATGGTGGAGAGCCTAAGTAACGTGCTCGTATATCCACATCTTGGGTAACAGCAATTCGTGTTGTACCGCCTGAGACTGGGTTTAGGTAACCATATCCGAGTAATAGGATGGGGACATTCCCTAAGGAGCTCAATAACATTCATCGTGTCAAAGTCCTGCAGGCTGATTAAGTTCAGGCACGAGTGATAAGGATTGAGTGGTAATACTCAGGAATAATAAGATATTAATTAATTGTAGTTAGAGCTTGTCAGATGCTCCGATTAATTAATGGATGTCAGGTAACCTTAAATATGGGGATTCTCAATTAATGCAACCCGTTCTCATAACGTGGTAATAAAGGGGTAGGTCAGTATTAATTCTGTGGTGAAAAAGGATTAATATTAATTAATTAATTGTGACCTGGGTTGTGGACATGGGAATTAATTAATTTATAGATCCAATTTATTATTTGCATTAGGTCCGTGGTCTGGCCCAAGGAAAGTGTGCTGAATTGAGCCCAGTAGCCCATTAGGGATAAAACCCTGGGTCTATAAATAGACCACTCTCTCTGGAAACCCTAACAACTTGTGTGATTATTCAAATCAGTCAAAACCCTAGGGCAGAGAGAGAGGGGGCACCGACTTCATTGTCAGAAGGAGGAGAATTTTGATTCTGGTCCTGCTCAAACCACAGATTTACGGAGTCCTCACCACTAGT
The DNA here is from genome assembly GCA_026898455.1 of Plectranthus barbatus. NCBI lineage: Eukaryota > Viridiplantae > Streptophyta > Magnoliopsida > Lamiales > Lamiaceae > Plectranthus > Plectranthus barbatus. The sequence goes on from JAPKLW010002190.1 coordinate 93,627, forward strand.
AGATTTGATCAGCACCGGGATACAGATCTGAAGATCTAATCTGGAGAACAACAGATTCCTTTCTTCCCTTTTGTTTTCGATTTTTATTCTAAGAAATTAGAGATCTAATTTCTTAATTCGCAGATAAAATCGGATTGCGTGGTTGAATTCATGTTGGAAATTCAAACGCAAAAGATCGATTCAAACTCGACGAAATTACGGTAATTCTCAATCCACAATATTGTATTAAATTCATAAGAGCATGCTAGGTTTTATCTTGTATTTAATTATGCATAAAATCCATAAATCGATCCGGTTCTAATTGGTTTTGGTGATTCGGTTCACGGGAAAATCCTACATGAAGGCCATATGCGGAAGGAGTGGGAGAGAACTCAAACAGAGGAGAGTCCCTCCATTTCTCCCATGACGTCCATTCTGGGGCCGTCTCACCCCCACGATAGTCCATTACCGATAACGGACCCCGGGGAAAGCTGAAGTCTGCAGCTAACGTGTCAGGCGTCCACTTGACTAATTGATTCCGGAAGACGCCATAGATAGCGTCCCCCTCAGAATCACACGTTCGGAGGAAGTGTTGCAAGTGAGGCCTCTGGAAACTGTGAGGAGTGGCGCAGACAAATTTCCCGAGGCCGTTGTGATGAACGCCGATCATCACCGCCTCAGCCACGAGGTAATCAGCTTCATATTCGGTATATAGGCCAGACTCACTAAGGATTTGATTCCTTGGCACATAAAGTATGGAGGAGGGATTCATATTTTCAGAAGAGAGAGCTATTTTTTTTAAGAGTAAAGAAAAATGAGAGAGAAGAGGAACGCAATAAGTTATACGAAGATTATCCCAAAGTCGTGTTACTTATAAGCCCATTTGGATCCTGTTCCACAATTAATGGACGGGACGTATTCTTTTGGAGGATCACGTCGGATCATCATTTCTCTCAGAATTCGAAGAGTCGCAGAGAGAGATGAATCGCCAGATAAGCATTACACGTCTATTCGGAGGATGATATGATGGATTACGATCAGCCGGGGAATGGCTTGAGGCTATCATCACATTATGTTTAATGCTGTATATCACACTCAGCATATCTAAGAAGGTGACTATAAATTGGGAAGGGACGCCACATAGACGTTGCTAATCCATGTCAAACCGCTACATTCCACGTCAGCTGACTGCTGTGTCCGAGCTCTCAACAAATCTCGGAAGCGTATATGAGAAGATTACGGATTACTCTTTATTGTGGATTTTTAATTCGACGAGACCCATCAAATGCATTTAATGCATACAGGTGGCTACGATGAATCAGGAGGAGCCACAACTAAAGCAATTGAGTACGTTTCAGAGTATGGGAAACCATACGGAGAGTCGCGCCTCATCTAAACCGTTGAATACATCCACTAAAGAGAAACCCCCAACCGGTGGATTAAACATTAGAAGCTCAAAATCAATGGCAGAAAGCTAAAAATCAATGGCGGAAAGCTCAAAATCAATGGCGGAAAATCCTTCTTCTTCATCTACCCAAAATCCTGAATCAGATAATTGTTCCCCCGTGCCCCGCTTTTCACCACCCACCTTCATTTACCCACCTATCACAGGGTCACCACTGCATGAGCGACATGCGCCCGGTTTCACTGGGATAGTGAAGAAGGAAGATATTGATGAATCGATCCCTTATGGTCAACTGGTAGTTATGGCCCGGAAGAAGGAGTTGTCCGGCCGCTCAAAGGAACAAAGGCGTCTAGCCCAAATTATGAAGGACAGGATTCTCTACATGCCTCTTGCTGCTACTCACATCCCAGAATAGATCATGAAGATCTTTGACTCCGAATTACTGGTAAAATACCTATCTGCTGAACCTGATCACTTCTATCCTCACATGGTTTCTGAGTTCTACGCTAGGGCTGTGATGAAAGATGACCAGAAATCGTTCAAAACCTCTGTTTATGTCAATATTGTAGAAGTAAGTGCCGAACTCCTTTCGAGGACCTTTGGGCTTCGAAATTATGGGGAAAGAATCTCTCAGTATAAGGTGCACGATGTGGCTGGGATGGAGAGGCGCTGGAATCTATGGAAAAAGCCTGGGGAGCTAAAGGACAAAAAGGGGCAGATCATCACCTTTAAGGTTGCTACCCCTATTAACACTCTGAAGGATGATTACAAGACCCTTGCTGAGATGGTGATTAAGATGTTCCAGTGTGATGCTGGTTCATATTCAGAGCTATCTGCTAAGAAGTATGCTATTATGATGACATTGAATGACAACATCAAAGGCAATTGGGCTGAGTTTTTCTTCGAGCGATGGGCTGAGCATGCTCGGAAAAATGACCACATGGCCATAGATGGGACGTTCTCATCTAATGTTAATTTTGGCCTGAAGATTAGCAAATATCTAGAGATGTTGTTCACACAAAAAGGGATTGATCGAGGTGTGAAGCTTCTACCCACGGATTTCATCCCGGTGACAAGGAAGGAGGCCAAACCATTAAGTTTCAAACAACCTCGTAAGTTGATTGGAAAATCAAATGTGGATAAGGACAAACCTACATCTCCTGAGGAACTAGATGAAATAAGTTTGGGATATCAAGTGCTGCAGCCGGCCATCCCTGTGTCTGCTGAAGAAGTTGCTTTACTAAAGAAGAATGCTGAGACAGAGCAATGCTTTCGGAACCTCGAGGAGAGAGTCAAATTGGGGGATCTACCAGTGGACCAGATCAACGAGATCATGACCACAAAGGAAGCAGAACAACCTCCACTTGTCCTAGGTGCCATCGCACTTGAATTTCCGAAGAAAAAGAGGTCTGACATCACCTCTCCAGAGAAGAAAGCAAGAAAGCGGACGAGAAAAAAGCTAGTCCTGACTTCAGAGCAGGAGGAATCAGAGAAAGCCGCAACAGAGAAGAAGGCTGCTGAAGAGAAATTGGACAACACCCCTCTGTCCTCCAAATGCCTGGATGAGCGTCTAAAAGGAATAAGGGCAACCAAGAGAAAGCGTGATGCTCAGAAAAAGGAGATTGAAACAAGACAATACAAGAAGTTTATAAATGAGATGACATTCGAAGCAAGAGATCAAGAATTCAAACGAATCAAGCAAACAGCTGAGGAGCGTGAGGCTAAAAAGAAAGCTGCTCAGCTGCTAGCAGAGGCGTTTATAGAAGGTAATGCCACAAGGAAAGGCAAAGGCATAGAAGGTGGAAGGATCACCATTTCCATTTCCCCAGTTGATGCTGAAGGAGAAATTATACTAGAACAGGAGGCCATGACAGACAAGGAGTTTAAGGAAGCACTTTAGGCTGGCGGATTCAATGAGCCTTCTCCGCTCAAAGGCAAGAATGTTGAAATCCATGAACCGATTGAGGAGCCATGCAGCAGTTCAGATGATGAGATTCCACTCAGAAGGCCACCCAGAAAGCTACCAGGAAATCCGGAAGCTGGTCCTTCTGGAGCAGAGAAGCAAACAGATGATGAGGCAGGAAGTGTTGAAGATTTACATGCTGAGTAGATTGCTCACGTGGATGGGTGATCACTGCTATTTCTAACAGATTAATTATAGAACAGTGGCAAATA
>JAPKLW010002190.1:97195-108101 GCA_026898455.1 Plectranthus barbatus
TAGGGCTAAAGATATGAATAAATCCGAATTTTATCAGATTTCCGCGCCAGAAAATACCCCTTCCTCGACCGAGTGTGATTCCACTCGATCGAGGAAGCATTTTTGGCTCCTCGATCGAGTCTACGTGGCTTCGGTCGAGGAAGCTTTTCGCCCTCCTGCGCGATCTCACGGTTTTTGCCATAACTCTCTCCTCCGAACTCCGATTGACCCGATTCCAGTTGCGTTGGAAAGCTAATTCAAAGATCTTTCCATCCATGTGCTCCATTAGCTCAGATTCCAACGGTGGAAGAAGTTGTAACTGTTTCTTTGAGCATCTACTGCTCTTGGAATGGGTTTCCATTGAATTTAGGCCTAAAACCTTGCATAAACATCAAAACGCGCATAATACCACCTAATATAGACTCATGCACATAATATATATATAAACTCAATAAAACTACATAAAATAGTATAAAAATAATATAAATAAGTGAGTGAAATAACGAGCTTATCAATGGGCGCTCAAGTGCTGAGCAAGTAGTTAGCTCTCCGCAGACTGCTGAGGAAAGACCATCTGCTAGAATATAGGAAGCAAATCCTGAGGAAGGTCCTGGCACTAATAATCCTTCCGCTGCTGAGATAGAAGAAGATGAAGGTTTCATCCCCACCTGCTTCTCCGAGTCCGATTCCGACGGAGAATTCAAGGATGTTTATGATGCAAAGACTTTGAGGAAAATCTCCATGGAGTGCAGTGATCAACTTCGACTGCCATTCAATGGACTTCCCGGTCCCAGATTCAAGTTGAGGAGGTTCTCCCAGTGGTGTGCTGAGATATCACCAGAGGAACAAGTACTCCGATTTTGAATTTTTTGGACGAGAGATTGAAGAATTTGTGAATATGATGGTTGAAAAGGAGATAGAAGAAGTTTTTGCTAGAGAAATGAAGGAAGGAACCGAAGAAGGAGATAGACTGGGATGCGAGTTAAGGCGATGGAAGAAATATGACTATATTTCGCGAGAGCTCTGCGTAGAAGAAAGAGATTTGATGATGGTGTGGAAAGGTCTGAATTTCTGGAGGCGTGAGGAGCAATGGGCGAATAATTGGATGTATCAATCTCCTTGTGCCAAGCAGTACCATGATAAGGCCATCCTTGCCAGACTTCAAATCATCAAGGCTCACCGACGAGTATCTTCTTCTCATTCCTTGCCGAAGTCTACCTTCGCTCCGGATGGCTTGTCTGATGCTCACATTCAATTATCCAAGTTTCAAGCCAGATCAGCTACTGAATATAAGAGGCGCCAAGGTGAATATGCAAAGATTAAGCAAGTGAGGTTGCAGGCTCGATTAACCGTTATCCGAGAGGAAGAAGAGCGCGAAGCCCAAAAGCTTGAGATGATCAAGTACCGCAACAGAAATGAGGAATTGCGGGCTTATGCGTTGGAACTAGGACTAGCAGATGCATGGATGCTAGAGGAAGCTGAAATGGTTGCTGCTGAAGCAGAGTATTTGAAAGCTATCGAAGAAGCAGAGTATCTGCTAGCCACTACCGATGGAGTTGATACTGCTGAACCAGTAACCACAGAAGTAGCAATGGAAGAAATCTCCACCTCCACTTCTAGGAATCAAGCAATCATTATCCCTACTACTTCATCATTCTTTGCTACTCCAGTCAGTTCTCACGACTTCCCATCCTATCTAAATTTAGTGGTTCAGATGGCTGTCCAAAGTGTTGTGTCCACCATGTCTGAGAGAATGGTGATGGAAGCAACGGGCATAAGGAGAGAGATTGCCAACGTAAAGACCGATTTTACTACAGTCAAGACCGACGTTTCTTTGGTAAAGGTTACTGTCCAAGAAGTGAAGGAAGATGTAGCAGAGCATAAGCAACAGATGGAACTTAAAGTTACTACCTTCTCCTCCACATTTTTGGATGCAATCAAAGAGGGGGAAACAAGGAGGATTGCTGAGGCTGCTGAGAGGAAGAAAGCAGAAGAAGCTCGAGCTGCTGCTAAAGAAGAGAAGAGAAGAGCTCTGGAAGAGCTTAGGCAGAAAGAAATGGAGCTGAAAATCAAGATGCTTGAAGAAGAAAACGAGAGGATTGCTAAGGAACTTGAGATGGAGGCTGCTAAACGTGTAGCAAGTAAGGAATTTCTGGACAAATTCGTGCAGCTAGCATCAAACAAATTCGACGAATTTGACAAGTTAAAGAAGCCTGCTCCAGACTCATGATTATGTTTCCCTGGTATCTTATTTCTCCTTAGTCTATCATTTTCATTGTACCTGTAATGAACAAATCACATGAATGAAAATGGATCAGACTTAGACAATCTCTCATTGTCAATCTCTGGTTTTGCTGCGTGTTCTAGTTGAAATACACTATCTGTGTATTCAACACATCTGCATCTTGATGACAATTATATTTTGAGATTGGTAAAGTAAAATGCTTGCTGATTTATTTAGGTGCTAGAATTTCTAGCATATTACCTCTGTAGCATTTACTTATATGGTTAAACGAGAATATTTCCCAATATATTTTGAGGGGGAATTTTATTTAAAACCAATCACTTTGCTAAAGACTTTAAGTGCGTAAAATTCTGAGATAGTTTGTCTAGCAAAAAAATTGTAATCCTCAGATCTTTATCTACTGAGTCTCAGCAATCGATAGTAGGCTTTGATCGCACCGAAAAGGGAGAAATTGTTGGGAATTATTTTGTAATTCTCCCTTTATGATAAAATTTGTAATAGGTTTTGTTGAATCAAAGCCTTAGCTTTTGGTCGATCATTGCTGATTCTAGCATAGTCTAGCAACTCTTATAATGTCCTGTATAGGGTGAATATTGAGTTGTAATAGAATAGTTTGCTAGAAGTTCTCCCAGCAGACACCGAAGAATGCTATATGCTAGAAGACATGTGATAGCAGAATGCTAAGGAGTTAGCATTTGCTAACATCCAACAGATTATTGCTAAAGTCGCTAGCAATCAAGTGCTAAAGAGAATGATTGCTAAGGCGTTAGCAATCATATACTAGAAGAAGAGACTGCTAAAAGGTATCTACTCAGCAGTCGGAAAAAGATTAGCAGAATGCTGAAGGAGTCAGCATTTTCTAGCTTATAGCAGATTTCTAAAAGAGATAGCAATCAGAAATCAAAGGAATCAAGTGCTTAACTTTGCTGAGGCGTCAGCAGTCAGATACTAGCAAAAGCAGATTGCTAAGGATACCCATCTAGCAAATCGTGTTAAAGGAGCTTTGCAGAGCAAGATAGTCAAAAGCAAATACTATACTCCCGTTCTGATAGAAGTACACACGGAGGACAAAGCTTTCCTGAAGTAGTTCGTAAAGTACTGTACGACGCCAAAAACAACTGAAAAGGTTGAACCACTCTTGGACGAAGGAGCCGTTGTGTCTAACGGGTATGGAGATTCAAAGTTTGAATCTCCAAGTTGATCGCTAAATTATTTAACAGCGACTTAGCAAAGCTAATAATATAGCTGCAAATGAAAATTATCGATCCCACAGGGAATGAAACGACGAAAAATACTAAATACTAAATCAGGCGTTCTTAAAATACTGGTTAGGAAAATCAATGTTTTGGGTTTTGGTTGTTTTGCAAATCATAATCCTTGCGAATAAAAAGTAAACAGTAAATTAAAATACTTTGGTTGAAAATGTTTATGAGAAGTACAGATTCGAGGGATATCTATCTATCAAGTATGACATGGATGAATGAATTGATTAATTCCCAACTTAATTCCTCTTCGTAGTGAAACATCAGAAAAATATTATGAACTTCTTTGTTGGACAATTCATAAAGTAGATTAGTCAATTATCTATCTCCGCTCGGTCTCAAGATAAATTAACTAACTCCAAAGATCTACAGATTTATCCCTACAATCAATCTCCTTCAGTTACGACAAGAATTCAGATTATATTGTGAAAATCTCTTTCCATTGAAAACTATTACAGTTACGTCTCAAGTAATCAACTAATTAATCCTAAGATGTGGCCAGCAAACTCAAGATTATGAATAAACTCAGATTTCACAAACTACGAAGGGAAAGGGAAAATAATTCAATTAATCAAAACATGCATACATTGATAGTTCGAAACCCTAGAATCTGAAGAAGAGATTAGTTACACATAATCAGAGTAATATTCATCATAGAAAAATAAAACCTGATTTGCATAAAAACTTGGGTCTGAATGTCTTCTCGCAAAACTCTGTCTTCAAACATAAACTCTAGAAAACTTGGAAATCTCTAAAAATCTGAAATCTGGAATAAAACATACCTAAAAATCAAAATTACTAGGATATATATAGAGGTGGAGGTGTATCATATCAAATCTAGGGCTAAAGAAATGAAAAATCTCGAATTCAGCCAATTTCTTGCGCCAGCAGGTCCGCATCGATCGACGCGGCATCCCCGTCGATCGACGTGGAAAAATCAGGGTCGCCCCCTTCTGCGCGGTCTCATGGTTTTGGCCATAACTTTCTCTCCCGAACTCCGATTGACCCGATTCCAGTTGCGTTGGAGAGCTAAATCAAAGCTTCATCCATTGCCATGCATCAATATCCCGAATTCCTCTTTTGGAAGAACTCTTCACTGCTACTCTTACACATCACTGCTTTCGGAACGGTTTTCTCGTGAATTTAGGCCTAAAACCTGCACAACTACCAAAATACGCCTAACACCACCTAATATTGACTCATGCATAATATATATATGTAAACTCAATAAAACTACATAAAATAGTATTAAAATAATATAGATAAGTGAGTGAAATAATGAACTTATCACAAGTATAAAATGTTGGGATTGTATACTGAAAGCATATATGATTAAGTGTTTTGTACACTGGTCTTCATATATGTATTGCCACAACAATGCTCGCTGTCTGACGAAACAAACATACAACGAACCATAATATCCTATTATCTCGCCTATAGGGATGATCATATGGTGTGTAGGAGATCACATAGGATCATATGAATCGTTTGACCTAGCGAGATATAAACAGTATCACAGCTGAGATAGTCCCTGGATAGGCTGTCGGTCTAAGCTGCAGCACATCGGTTCACAAGTGGGCTTATCCTAGCCACTTGATGTGTCGGTACATGGTTATGTATTGATGGGATCAACAGTACGATGTGCCATTCTCATTGACATATGAATGAGCCAGATCCCTAACATACTTCCTATGATCTTAAACCTAACTGAAGGATAAGGGGCACACACAGATTGACCACACTTTGATTTACCATGGTGGCGAGTCATACCCGTATTTTGGGTGTTGGCAATTTGTGTGTGGCCTGCTTAGTCTGGACGTTTAGGTAAGCATATCCGTTTCAGGATGGTGACATTCCCTGAGAAGCTCACAAGGTTCATTATGCTAAACCCTACAGGTTGAATTATTTAATTCAGGCATAAGTGAAAAGGAGTGAGTGGTATTACTCAGGAAATAAGAGATTAATTAATTGTGGCTGATTGTAATAAGCCAAATTAATTAATGAATGTCTAAAACCTTAAATATGTGGATCATGTTAGTTTGGTGCAACCTGTTCCTAATAACGTGGTAATAAAGGGGCGAGTCAGCATTGTTACCGTGGTGAAGGTTAAAACAATGTTTTATTAATTAATTATGATCTGGGTTGAACAATGAAGGATTAATTAATAAAGAGGGCCCACTTTATTATTTGCATCTGGTCAAGTTAGACTTTCAGTAGACATTGAAAATAGAGGGAGAGAACGACGGCGGCTGATCTGTGGGAGGAACTGACGATTCCTCCAGATCTCGGATCCAACTTGGTAGATAATCCTCACCAGATTTCCCAGGAGCAAGGGAAAAGATCAGAAGATCAGATCTGTAGGAACAACTATCCATCGCCGGCGTTCTATCTCAGATCTAAGGTTATTTCATCGTTACTGGCTCCGATCTAGATCTGTAGATCAAATGGTGAAATCAGGTATTCCCTAAATCCATCCTCTGCAATTAATTTTGTAGGAGCATGCATAGGATCGCATGGTTTATTTTATTGAAATTTGTTCCTGGTATCCTAAGAACGATCCTTGGCAAGAATTTAATTAATGGCAACTCATGTTGTCCATCGTAGACTCAAACCCTACAATTGGTATCAGAGCCAGGTTCATGTTCTTAGGCTCTATCTTGGATATATTGAAATTAAATAAATATGCATGTTCATGGATGGATTTAAGTTGTCGCAGATGTTTTTTTTGTTCTCGTGGCCTTCTCGTTTTTTTTGGATCTGTTTTTCACCACGAGAAAATCCGTGGTTAGATTTGATAGAAAATTATGTAATATATTTTAGATCTATTTTTTGTATTTTTTTTAATTTCAAATCTGTAAAAATTGGAGAAATTGAGATCCGGAAGAACGAGAAACGAAGAACGAAGAACAGAGAAGGCGACATGGATTAGGGTTCAGCCCTTCACCCACCAGAACTCGCCGGCAGCTGCGCAGCCAGCGGCAACGACCAGGCCAGCGGTGGCGAGCGGCGGAAGGTGGCGGCGACGGGCAGAATCTCTGCTTGTGGCTGGGCCGCACCTGTTTTAGCTACTCCGCGTGTTCCCGGTGACCCCAGGGAGGCGTGCAGATAGCCGGCGATGCGCTCAGGGCCGGCAGTGTCGTGGCGTAGGCGGGTGGCGGCGGCGAGGATCCTTCCCTGCGGCTGGGCTGCGCCCGCCTCTCTCTCCCCGTCGCGTTTCGAAGAAGACGGCGATGGTGGTGGTTGCGCGCAGAGGGAGCGGCCGCGCACGGTGAGCAGAAGCAACGGTGGTCGGGGACAGACGTTGTGGCATTGGCAGAGCTGCGTGCGGCTGCAAGCGGCGGCGGATGTCGCAGCACAGCCCTGCTGTGCGCTCTGCTTTGCGTCTCTGGCCGGTGGCGGTTCTGCTGCAGCGTCGGCCGGCGATGGTGGCAGCCGGGGCGAGGTCGGCTGAGTGCGGGTGATGGTTGCTGCGGGTTCCGGCTGTAGGCGACGGCTGGAAAGGCGGCGGCCGGCGGGTGCTGTGTAGGTGGCGGCTAGGGTTTGTGAAACTAGGGTTTGCAAAACCTAGGGTTTCCCAGCCCGGGCCGGAAATTGGGCTCTTCAGCCCGGAGGCAGCCCGCAGTGTGAAAATTAGGGTTTGGTTCTTGTTTTTGGGCCAAAAACCCTAATTCAAAGCCCAGTTGCTGTTAAAGCAATTTAAATCAGATTTCAAGTCCAACGGAGGCCCAGTTTGAAGATTTGTATTGCAATTAAATCTTGTAATAGTTAGATTTAATTATTTTTCAGTTGTAATCGCATCTGAGGGGCCACGAGAAATTTTATTTGTTTATTTAATTATTTCTCGTACTGATGTGATTTATTATGTGCGCACTAGTAAATAATAAGAAAGCATGTTTACTTGCTTTATTTATTTACTGTTTAAGCATGTTGTAATTTTTAAATTATAACGCATGCTTTATGTGATTTATTTTATGTTTTAAATTATGTCTATTAATTCCGGGATCATATTAATTTATGATGGAATTTTGGGTGTGACATAATTTATGGGAACATAAAATAATGTGTGCGCATGAAACCTTTAGAATTAAAAATACTAAGCTGGATTTTGGTTATTTTCTAACCAAGATCATTAGACCTCCACAAATACGACCTCTCATTGGAAGTAATGCATTTCGAAGCGTAAACGTCTACTCCAGTAGCTTGCGTTAGAGATAAATTACCAGTTCTAATGCGATGAGGTTTCTAAATAAAACATTTAGTTTAAGATGAGAAGTGGGAGCCTCTGAGCAAACGTCTACTCCAGTAGCTTGCATTGATACAACTTTCACTGGTCTCTAAGATTAAACTAAATGAGATAACGAAGGATATGAGGGGCATGCAGTATGGGTCGAGTACGTATGCTAAATCGCCTTTTAACATCCTGAGTTAGGATTGTGGTTACTTTGGCTTAGATGTTTCCTGAGCACAACTCATGCATGAGATCCCTGCTCAAGATAGGTGAACATGGTCTAAAGATCTCCAATATTAATTTCTTTTGCCGGCGGATACCTGGCATGGAGAGAAATTAAAGGACCTATTTTGGTCTGGTCGAGCGTTTGCCGTAAACGTCTACTTCAGTAGCTTGCGGTGAATTAGCTTGGGCAATTGGAGGGAACAAATTGCATTGTTTTATCTAAAGGTTCTATGCATAGTTGTTTCAATTGTTCGTAGTATGTGCTTACTTTAATTCTCTTATTTGTTTTCAGATATGTCTATGAATAATGTCATTAATATCCTCGCTCAAAATCCTCTCAATGGTCCAAATTTCCTTGAATGGAAACGTAATTTGGATTACATCCTTGTTAAGGATGAACACAAGTTTGTCCTTACTGATCCTTGTCCGCCAGTCCCAGCTGCTGATGCTACTGTCGAGCGCAGCAATCTTACGATAAGTGGATCAAGTCTAATAATGTAGTGAAATGCTACATGATGACCACTATGAGTAAGGTACTGCAGCATCAGCATTATGATAAGGCCTGTGGGATTATGGATAATCTAACAGCGACTTATGGGGAGACGGACAAAACTGTCAGATTCAATCTCATGAGGGAGATTGTGAGTAAGAAAATGTCTGAAGGCAGTTCAGTGAGAGAGCACGTGGTTGCCATGACTCACCTCATGGATGAACTGACGTTGCATGGTGGTGGTATTGACGCAGGAGCCCAAGTCGATATCATACTAAACTCTCTTCCCAAGTATTTTGAAAACTTCAGGTTGAATGCTGTGATGAACAAGAAGGAGTATACTCTTAATGAGTTACTCAGTGACTTGATGGCAGCACAGTCCCTGATGGAACCCGAGAAAGCAGTTTTGGTTCTTCCGGTAGCCGGTCTGCTGCTCCTAAACGAGCAAAACCTAAGAGAACGGCTAGGAATAAGAACAAGAAAACTGCTGGTGGGAACAATGGAGTTTATGCTCCAAAGAAAAAGGCTGGGAAAGTTAAAGGAAAGGGCAAGTGTTACCGCTGTGGCAAGCTAGGACACTGGAAAGCAAATTGTCCAGGGGTTAACACCAATGGACGAGGTACGTCATCATTTACATGTTTAGTATCAGTTTTCTATTCCTTGTGAGTAGTGGTTACTGTGAATACTAATCATGTTTTGGTTGCGCTGTGCAGAGAATCAAGCTGATGATAATGCTTGAGGATGACGGGACTACCAACTATGACGGGACTACCAACTCCAAGGAAAATGCTGGAGACTGTTCTCGAGCTGTTGGAGTTATTTGCTTTGAGTTTATGTTAAAAACTCTGTTTTAATTCAAGTTCCAGAAGAGATATTGTTTTGTTTTGAGAAACATATTTTTCATCTATTGTTATTGATTATCAGTTATTCGATAGAGTTTTTCTATCATGAATGAATAACAATGATTTCTATTATGGATGATTGTCTCTTCATTACTTGGTCACATAAACTATCTGTGTACTAAGATATAATTTAAAGAATCTCTATAGAGATAGGTTACATCAGTCTAAGTAGTTTTAAGTAATTCATGGAATTATGGATTCAATCCAGGTATTCCTAGAGTGGGGACAAACCTCCCTTCTCCTTGGATGTCGACTCTGGGAGTTTTATAGTTCTTCCCGAAACCTTTCCTTATTTGGCAGTTGTCCGTGATAATAATGCTTGTAGAGCAAGGTGACTGCTAGATTCTTTCTAGGATAGAAAGAATCCAAAGATTAACCTTAGAAGTACTAGTTCAGAGGTCTCGAGCTTCAAATATGAAAGCTTATGAAAAAGCTTCAATCAGGTACAAGCTCAGATGAGTTCGCCTGAGTTTGAGAGTATTTTGATCTTCTCTTATTTTTTCTATTAATAAAATTTTGCGAACCTCTGAATCTCCTCTTGATGACACCTATTTATAGGTGAAGATTCAAACAACTGTTTGAATCTTATCCGTTAGACTTAGAGGGTTTGCTCGCCAATCTCTGTTCTTCTTTTTCTACAAGGTACAGTGACTCTTCAAGTCTCCTTCATCTCTGATTGGCGTAGCTTCTATTTGTAGTCGTCTTTGTCAGAACGAATCTTTTAGTTTGTATCTGGAAACCGCCTTTGTGTTTGTTGATTATCCTTCTCTCTGATTTGTCGGGTTTCCTTGTGATCTGGATCCTTCTGATTTGTGACTTTGTATTGTCTTGATTGCTGTCAAGTGTTTGCTGGCTATTGATGCCCTGCTATCATCTCAGCAGCCTTGTTAAGATTTTGCAACATGCTTGCTTCATTCCTTCAGCATCCTATTGAGCGTGTCCAGCATTCCTTCATGTTTGCTCGCCTTTACTAGCGTCTCCAACAATCTTCAGATGTGCTGATTTTTTCAGCATTATTTGATTCTTTTCTTCAAATTCTATTACAACTCGAGTAGATGTATCATATAGGGGTGTTCGCGGTCCGGTTTGGCCAGTTTGGAAGGAAAATTTCGGCCAAACCGATAGGTACGGTTTGAAAAATTTTCAAACCAAATCGGCCAAATAATTTTTTGAAACCAAACTGGCCAAACCATATAAAAACGGTTTGGTCCGGCCGGTTTCACGGTTTGAAAAGAAATATGTTTCAACTTTCAACAATCTACTATAATTTGTAGAAAACTAGGGCCTAAATACAAATTAATTATTTTATATTATTTGTTACTACTTATAATAATATAATTTTATTCTAAAAATCTTATATTTATAATTTAATGTAAATCAAAAGAAACACATGAGTCAAATGTATTAAAATTATAACCTTAAAATTCAAATGTAAAATTGAAAGAGATGTGTAAAATTATTATTATAAAGTTCATGCTTAATTTATCTTAAGGAAATTATATAAAATAATATTATTTAATGTTAATACTTATTAGTTTATTTTTTATAAATAAAAAAATAAAACTAAAACTATAG
>JAPKLW010002191.1:0-17314 GCA_026898455.1 Plectranthus barbatus
TATTCTGCTGATAAGGTTTGTCAGCTCCCTGCTGATGAAAACCTTCCCAACTGGTGAACAGTAGCCAGTCATTAGCTCTTCTCATGCTGATGAACAGTGTCAGCACGAGTCTTGTCAGTCGCTTGCTGGTGAGACTTTTCTCAACTGGTAAGTACATCTCATGCTGGTGAACAGTAGCCAGCATGAGTCTTGATCAGCTGCGACTTACAACTCAAAAGACCTAAAAAGACATTTGAGATCTAGAGCTATCTAGAGACAACTGACGCTGGTAGGACTTAGGATTTGATCCACCAAAACACCAAACTAGAATCTAAACAAGTAGCTACTGGGGAGAGGAAACTTAGCCAAATTTCCCAACAGGTGTCAAACTTACTTATTCGTACTTCACAATATTCTTAAAAAATATCATTCTTTTGATTAAGTCAAAATAGTGCCCTTATTAGTTCATGAAGGTAAAAAAGGAATCACTTGGTTTCATTTGTAGAAAATCCCTTATCCGATCACCATTACCTAGATAGAAAATGCCTTGGTTACTATCACTGTGTTCAGTGGAGGATCCAGAAATTTTGTTCGAGGGGGGCTGAATTTTTTTTTTGTCTTCACCTTAACTTCAATCATTTTATATTATATTTTTCCGTATTTTAATTCATTTTTTCTTCTATAAGAGGGGAGCTACACCATAAAAAATCGGATCATAATACTAATAAAACCAGATCATGATACTTAAAAACGAAAAAAATTCGGGCTGGGGGGGCTGGAGCACCCCCTAGCCCCTACATTCATCCGCCTCTGACTGTGTTATACACATATATCGCTATCATGAGAACTTATGGTTCAACTCATAGTAGTGGCATAATTAGGATTCGAGAGACATTAGAGCCCAAAAGAAAATATTAATAAAGCATTAAATGCATCGAAGTCCCTCTAAACGACTAAAAATTTTATTCACGTATTCAATGCAAGTCAAGAACATAAAATTCAAATTTAAAAGATTCAAAATTAAAAAAAAAATACTTAGCTTTGGTTTATTGTTCCTTTGAATGATTGCCACTGAAAATGCAGTTATCCAAAAAAAAAATACCCTTGGGCGGTCTAGAATTAGGCCTAAACAACCAAGATCATACCCATAGACCTTTTATATGAGGCAAAAACTTGCGTTAGGCACGCCTAAACAGTTTAGGTGAGTTTTATCCTACCCATATGAGTTCACTCATCCCAAATAGGGTTTATTAATCCTAATTAGGGTATATTAAATGAGTTTGAGTTGGTTTAATGGATAAAACCCGCCTAAATCGTTTAGGCGTGCTTAACCTGAGACATTCCCTTTATATGAGCTACAATTTGTGACACAAATTGCAATGAGAGTTAAAGACTCCCATCTTTGTGATGGGACCTGAAAGTTTGCTGATTGGTCCTCATAGTTTATTGATCACTGCATTGAAGAGTTGCTCGCCACTCCTAGCTAGTTTCCCATGGACGAGCTGAATACATGGTCAGAGCAGTTAAATTTTGAAGACTTATCTGGTAGTGTGTGAGGATTCACGTTGTTCGTCACATGGAACCCCTTGTCGCTGATGCTTCCTTAAAGCTAGTCGGCCTGGCATTTTGTTTCACACGTCTAGAGCTATGTAAATCAGCACGTTGACTTGCGCAGAAAATTATAATTGAGCATAACGCCCAGCAAGTGTTTGATGAAAGACCTCAAAGAAGACATCCAAGAACCTATTAAGTTTTAATAATAATAACTAGTATTACATCTGTGCGTTGCACGAAATTATTATATTTTAAGTATTGTTAAAAAAATTATAAGAATTACAAACATTATTTTTTAAATTTTATTAAGACAATAATATTAATAAATTTATTTATATTAATACCTTGATATATATTTGGCTTCCCAAGTTGCAAAATTATTACATTGGAGGGTTGTTCATTATTTTGAAGTGATTGCAAGAATTGATCAACATAATTATCCCATAATATGCAAGTTATTCTCTTCACTCTAAAAATAAATAAATAATATTATTAGTTTGATCAAAGAACATCAATAACTATTATGTTTATTTAAATTAGATTTAAACTTATTCAATGTCTTACAATATAAGATCTATTAATCTTTTTTGCATGCTACTGTTGGTGTTTATAACTTGAGCCACTGGTTTGTTGAGCAAAATGACAATAATATCTGTTTCAAATAAAATTTATTGTTAGAATATAATTATAATTCTTTACAAAAGTAATTATAAAATAAAAGTACTCCCCAAATAATTCTCCATCTTTTATCACCTCCAAATTCTGTATGTCTTCATAAGATTTAAACACAAATATTTGTTTTGGGAAATTATCTTCCACCATTCTTTTTACATCAGTTTCAAAATTAAACTTGATCTTGTACTCATGTGTGTTAAGTTTATATCTCCCATCATTGTGTGCCACCACAAAAAAATTTATATATCCCATAGACAAATTTCTCTTTCAATGTTGATCGCCACTTCTTTACGAATATCTGAAGTATCGTCATTGATATTCTACACACAAGAAATTAAATTAATTATTAAAAAATTATAAATTATATCTCACTGAATTATAGTTAGAGGAACTATATATTTTTCTTTCTTTTTGGTAAAAAAAATATGTATATATTTGTATTTCTGAAATTACAATTATATGAATACTTGTAAAAGAATTATGTAAACTTAAAAGTGTAATAATAGGACAAAAAATTGACAAAGATTATAGGTATGCCTATTTGTTTTTCGAATGTCATGAGCGCCACTAAATACGAAATACATAGACATAAACTTTCAATGTTGATTTTTAAAAATGATGCACATTGATTATTACATTTAACTATACATTACCATGAATTTTAAAGAAAATCAAACAACAAAAACTTGGAGAGTTATAAATTTTGGAAAAAAAAGCATTACGGATTAAATATTGCAAATGAAATAAGTTTAATATTCTTACCTTGGGATTATGAACTATTACTTCAAGATTTACTGGTTCTTTACTTTACTTTGATTATGTAACCTCATAGATTTGCACAAAATGAAGCTTTATGCCTGCTTTAAATTTCATTTTTGTAGGATGAAGATCACCGACGTTGCACCACATTAATGAAACCTTCATTTTTTGACACTCGATTACTTTATGTTTTGACAGAAACACATTGGCATGAAATAAAATGATGAGAGAAATGAAAGATAAGAAAAATAAATAACACACATGAAAAACTCAACAAAATCAAACGGTAATCAAACTCCACCATTGAAATATGAGTTTTATTCCCACGTTTGTCGTTATAATATGAGTTTTATTCCCACGGCTATCAAGTTACACTATTTAATTAGAAGGTTTTTCAAAAAAAAATAAAATATATATATATATATATATATACATATTATCTACGAATATATTCTCACATATGTCAAGTAATAATGAATTGAAATTTAAATCCAGCTTATTTAAAGAAATAAAATTGTGAAAATATATAATATAAAAAGGCAAAAACTTGCGTTAGGCAGGCCTAAACGGTTTAGGCGGGTTTTATTCTACCCAAATGGGTTCACCTATCCCAAATAGAGTTTATTAATCCCCAATTAGGGTATATTAAATGGGTTTGGGTTGGGTTAATGATAAAACCCGCCTAAATGGTTTAGGCTTGCCTAACCTGAGACCTTCCCAAAATAACTCCATGATAATTAAAAAAACTGCTCCTAAGTTTTAGGTAAAAATAATTACGTGTGTAACTAAATTTAAGGAAATAAAATTGTGAAAATATTTAATACCACGATCGAAATATGAGTTCATCATTTATTTAGGTGGTTTTTCAAATTAATATATATAAAATCATATTATTTTAATGAACTAAAATTTAAATCCAGCTAATAATTGTTACTAAATTTAAGGAAATAAACTTTTGAAAATATATAATATGCTAATTACTCCATGACAGATGGGAAAAAATATTCCTAAATAGATAAAAAGATTTACGTGTGTTACTAAATTTAAGGAAAAAAAATACTCCCTCCGTCCCATTATATTAGTCCCATATTCCTTTTTGGTCCGTCCCATTTATTAGTCTCATTTCCTAAAAAGGAAACATTTTTCTCACTCATCAATAAAATATTAATTATTCTACACTAATGCACATTGGTTATTGTGCACACTCCTCCGTCCCTAATATAATGGGACGGAGGGAGTATATAATTACTCCACAATGCTTAAAATATAATAATTACTCCACAATACATAGTTGAAAAAACTGTCCCTATATTTTTGCTAAAAAAATTACATAAAAATATGTGATTGGCGGGAATAGTTATTGAGAAACTATTTTCATTTAATATAGTAAAATATAGATAATAAATACGAGCAAGAACAAGGGATGAGGCCATGTATTGGAGCAAATTATCATGACTTATGGGCAATTCCTCATACCACAAAGTCTCAAGTGATTAGTTTTATGATAAGAACACGAGTATGAACAAGAAATGATGGCAATAACATAGAATCAAACAAGAGTGAATATGATTGAATGTATTGACTCGTGTTCTCTTGCGAATTAATTTACTTGGTTGGGGTTGAAGAAATCCATCACTAATCGTTGTAGGATGAAGAATGTACCCAAATATAAAGATACCAATTTACAGGAACTTGGGCTTTATATATCCTGGGCACAGTTTCTTTTGATTCCTTTAAGTGATGTGAATTTATTTTATACTCCGCAAGCCATTCTCAAGGAGTTATTATTGAAGATAATATATTTCACTCATATTTACCTTGGTTACTATCACAGTGTTATACACATATATCACAGCGATAAAGCTAAATAAGTAGAATCATGTACCGAATAAGGTAATAGATTAAATAGAGTTTTGGACTATGTCGGCAAATTTGCACAACACGACAGAGAAATATATTAAAAATAGCTCTAGTTCTTGGATTGAGCTAAGACTTTACCAATATGATCTTAATGCATTAAGGTTGGGTTCCATGAAAAGAAATAGTCATTTTCACTGCATTATTACATGATTTATGTATAAAATAATTAGTTTTTATTTTCGATACAATTATCGTATTCCAAATATATGAAATAGAGTTTTACTTTGAACGATAATAAAATTATCTTCAAGTTGATATATGATACGTGAAAAAATAATATAAATTTAGTGAGTTAAAATAATTTAAAGTTTTATTAAAATTATCTCTCAATAGAGAATAAACATTAAAAAATGTGAGTTAAAAAGAAGAGAGAGACTATGAATATTTCATAAGTTAAGATGTTGTACCCTTATATTTAGGAATATTAAATCATGTTAAGATCATGTCCGCTGAAATATATATCCAAAAAGACTAAAAATCCAAATAAAGCAACAAATCTCGAATCCTCTAAATTGAATTTGGTTTGTTATTTTGTTTGTTAATGAATCAGATTTGGTCTTATATATTGAACATTTATGGTGGTAGTTATCATAATAGCACACTCATATATATATATATATATATATATATATATATATATATATATATATATATATATATAGGGAGCGAATCCAGTGAGAAAACTCTTAACGTGAGAAAGTGAGAAAGATGCTTGATTTCATTCACGGCATTGCTTGATTGTATTCAGGTTGTTGCTTGATTGCAATGTTGCTTGATAGTGCTTTAGTTGTTGCTTCATTATTTTGTTGCTTGATTGCATTTTAGTTGTTGCTTGATTCAATATCAATCATTGATTTTTTTAGATCTGATGGACATGATTCATTCTTTTTTCTCACATGGGGATTTTTTTTACATGATCTCTCCTCTCTCTCTCTCTCTCTATATATATATATATATATATATAGAGTTGTGTTCAAATTCGAACTAAATGTTGTGAATGAACTATGAACTTTTCATTGTTGTGTGTTTAATTGATCATTGTAGTTTATATGATAGTTCATTATAATACTTGTTGGTCCCGGTTTTTCAGAGTATAAAACGTTTGCAGCGGAAATAATAAAAGAGTAAACGTTTTCTTGCACTTGCTGGTTAACCAACTGACTGGGACCTGTCAGCTGGTGATTCAAAACTTTGAATATTTTAGGCCTTGTTTGCGCAGTTATCAGTTTTCAGAGTATACACCAGCACTTGGGTGCTGGGTTTAAAATAAGAATGTAATGCAGAAAACTGATAAAGACAAAGGATTTATAGTGGTTCGATCAACTGATCTACGTCCACTCTCCAGTCGTAGCACTGGAAATTCACTAAGAGTAATCAGGTACAAGAGTCCTACGATCTATCTCTAGCTGGTGAATGCCTCGTCCACCAGTTCACTAGATCAACCGCTCCCGGCCTTGTTTCCTTCTTCAACTCTGATCAGCTGGTGGAGTGCGAGCACGTCACTTCAACCTCCACAGCTTCACTGGGTGTTTAGTTCTCCCAAGAACGTAGCTTCTCAATGCGGCAAACTGCCCGTGATAACTCAAGTGTTGGCTGGCACAAGAGCTGCTGTGAACTTCCTCGGAAGAGAAAGAACACCAAAGAGATCAGTAACTTACAAACTGGAAGCTTGAAGTCTCGTGTTTGAATAAATCAACACACGGTAAGCTTTAAGAAAAGCCTCGAAAGTTGTATGCGCTTCTACTTGCTTGAGCGTAATAAATTTGCAGTCTTTCGGTAGGTGAAGAGTATTGAATGTTGATGGATCCCAGGTATTTATAGACGCGGGATCCCATTTAAATCTTCTAGCCGTTTGGACACATCCGGAAGAGGTCTCTGTCCTCGCATGTCCTTCTGAGGCGGCAGGTATGTTTTTCCGGAAAGTGCCATACTTTTGTCCGCTTTATCTGACATTGATCTCTTTATGTCAGAACGGCACTATTCGTCAGTACGAGGAATCGAGACTGGTGTCTTGTAACTGATAGACTTTAAGGTATCCTCCTTAAAGTCATACTCTGTCAGTTAATTCCTCGACGAATCTTCTTTTTGTCTCTAAGACTCTGGGAGAGAGAATCTGGAATTCTGCTGGTAACATCCGACTGGTAGATCATTCTGGTGATCTTGTGCTGGCAGTCTCTGCTGGTGACTTGCGCTGGCACAATCTAAGTCTACCAATATGTCTGATGTTAACTCTTGGAATCTCCCATGACTGGTGGCTTCACCGCTGGTGAATAGTGTCAGTGAGAACACGTATTCTACTGGTAGGATTTGTCAGCCGCCTGCTGGTGAAATCCTTCCCAACTGGTGAACAGTAACCAGTCATTAGCTCTTCTCATGCTGGTGAACAGTGTCAGCACGAGTCTTTGTCAGCCGCCACCTGATGAAACTTTTCCCAACTGGTGAACAGTAACCAGTGGTAAGCACTTCTCATGCTGGTGAACAGTGTCAGCATGAGTTTTGATCAGCTGCGACTTACAACTCAAAAGACCTAAACAGGACTTTACATTTGAGAACTAGAGCTATCTAGAGACAACTGACGCTGGTAGGACTTAGGATTTGATCCACCAAAACTAAGATCTATACAAGTAGCTACTGAGGGAGGGAAACTTAGACAGATTTCCCAACAATTTCCCCCTTTTTGGTGCGATCAAAGCCTAACCAGCGAGCACTCAGCTGATGAGGAAAGTTACAGAAGATTTCAAGGTTTTACAAATAAGCCTATCAGATCTAAACCCATGAAACCACTTCCTCACATCAGCTCTAACTAAAAATCTTCCCCCTCAAACCAGGAGAGATATTGCTCGTTTAAAATATGAAAATTGAGATCAGAGCAAAAATAGATTTAAAGTATGTAAATCGAGTGCTGGTGCTGATTACACTGGATGTGTAAGTTCAGCTGGTAAGTAAATACTTGACAAATGTTGGACAATGAGAGATTGTCATCAACTTGTCAGCAATCATTCCATTAATGATGTAGCATTACATGTACAGGAAGGATAACTGACTAATCTAGCTGATAAGCATTTACTTACAACAAAATAGAGAAACTAGACTATGGCTTGGATGATGATCCTGGTGATTGAGTTCTCGCGCTTGTGATAGACCTCAGGATCTCTGTAAGTGCGGCCATGTCTTGTTCTCTCTTCAGCCTTTCCTCAGCAGCAATCCGTCTCTCTTCCTCAGCAAGTCGGGCTCTCTCTGCTTCAGCCAGTGCTCGCACCCTTTCCCCCTCTTGGATCCGCGCCAAAAAGGTGGAGACACCGGCGGTGACGGACTCCATTTGTTGAGCAATTTCAGTTCGGAAGGTGGCGAAGTGCTGATCCATCCTGGCATCAATGAGTGCAAGAAGCTGTGCAGGAGGATGGATCTCGGAGATCGGCATCGCTGATACTTCTATGGAAGAGGAGGGCACATCAGGTGCGGAAGGAGCCATTGCTGGTTCAGATTCCGCTGTTATCTCCACTGGGGCTGGCTCCTCCGCTGGTACCGCTGCTGCAGCTGGGTCCTCTGCTGGTACATCAGCTGCTGCTGACTCCTCTACTGGCACTTCGACTGCTGGCTCCACTACTGGCACTGCTGCTGGAGCTGGCTGGACTTGTTCAAAAACGGGTGGGGCTGTGAGTTCCACCACTTGCCAGTCCATATGATTAGGGACAAGATCGCCCGAAACAGTAGGAACAGGGGGGACGGCAAGGGTCAGCCACCAACCACGAGAGGGATCCTCCTCTACTAAGTGGTCTACCAGCAGAGCGCAGGCAGCCATGTCGAACAATATAGCATGGTAGGGAGGGATCCTCGGAAGATCGACCAGTATGCGGATGCGTCTGAGCGCGTAAACCATCTGGTAGCCGCGGCTGGCTAGGTGGAACTGGAGAAAAGGTAACTTCACCAATTTCGGACGCGGGAGGCCGGAGGTGCCAGTCAGTTTCCGGTAGTCAGCAATCTTCTTCAAACGGCGCTTGATCCGCCTGGTCGAAAGCTGCTGGGGGTTCTCATCATCAGTGTCCATGAACGCATGAGCCCACTCCTCCTCCGCTCTCCAGTAGCCAAGTCCGAGCCGGGCGTAGAGTACTGAGCGCTTTTCCACAGTTAATCGGCGCTCGCATCGGTCAAAGATCTTCCACCTCCGGAACTCCCTAAATAGCTCCGGATTCACTCTCCACAGATATTTGAAATCTGCAATCATCTCGTCATCCACGGCACTCTCAACTTCCACCGTTATGTTCTCTGCATACTCATACAGAGTAGAGTTGTAGTATTCCACTGGCTGCAGGGGCAGGCACCAGTCAAAAATTCTTGAAGCATAAACGGACTGGTGGGGGAGGCCGCTGGTCGGGATTATGTTGAAGATTGAGAATTCAGGCACCCTGGAATTATAAAATGCCATCTCCCCGCGGTGCTCCCACCGGTGCACCCCTGTCACTTGAGCCTGAAAGTCGTCCTCATCGATCAGGTGGATGTAGTGAATGCTGATCATGTAGGACCTTCTTTCTCGTCGCTCAGCGCGTCCTGGTGCTGATGAGGATGCCGCTGGTCGTCCCGAAGATGTTGTGGCTTCAGAAGATTTTGGACGACCGGCATGAGCACGAGCCTGAGCATCAAAATCAGGGAAAAGGTCCCTCGGCTCCATCCTCTGCACGGTTGAGCGCTGTACCACTGGTTTATCAGCAGCCTCTCCACCAGTAGTCACCTCCATCTCGGTGGCCTGCTCCACCTCTACCGCTTTCTCCTCTGCCTCTTCGGATTCAGAACTGACATCCGAGAAGCTCGCCAGTTTTTCCGGGGTGGTCGCCCGCTCCTCAACTCCTCCACTGGCACCCCCGTGCGAGGCCAGTGGGTCTTCTTCACCTCCACCACCCCCTTGCGCGGGTGGAGGGACTTCCGCGGTTTCCTCCTCCTGTTTGTACTCATCCACAAGGGATAGTACATCCTCGTCAGCGCCCATCACCAGCAGGCGTGTAAAGGATTCATCGGGTAAGATCTCGCCTGGTGCTGGTGCTGGTGGCACGGTACTTGTTGAAGTCTCGGAGACTCCCCATTTTCCCTTGGCCACCTGGCGCAATTGGTCGGCCAGTTGCTCCTGGCGCCTGGCCTCGGTCTCAGCCTTGATTTTGGCAAATCTTTCATCACGGGCTGCCAGTTCAGCCTCCCTCTTCTGCCGGGCGACAATGGCTCGCAGCCTGGATTGAGCTTGTTTCTTCTTGATAATAGAGGCGTGCTTCGCCTTCTTGGCCTCTTCGGCCTCCTTCTGGGCTCTGGTCTGGATTCGCTTCCTCTTGCGAGTCATCCTCTCGAGGGTCTCCTCCTCAGTCAGTCCCAAGACGGACTTCTTGACTGGAACTGAGATCTTTCCAGACGCAGGATCATAAGCAACAGCTTGCGGAGGCTGCTGGTGCTGGTGGGTCTTCGGCTTCTTGCGGGATGGAGGCTTGGTGGCTGGTACCAGTTGTACTTCTCGAGGATGAATGCCAGTAGCCTCAGCCACCGCTTCCTCCATCGTAGTGAAGAGAGACTCCGTCTCTTGTTTTCGCTTCAACTCCGCCTTCGCCGCTGCTGACAGTGGGAGAGCCACAGCTGGCACTTGCTCCCCCAGGTCTTCTGAATCTTCTTCAGAAACGGCCTCATCAGGGTTCACTGCCTTCTTGCCTTTCAACCAGCGCGGCTTCTTGTAATCGGGGTCAGGAAGCTTCACCTTGGAGACTGGGATGAAGTCTGAGGGGACTAGCCTCTCCCCTTGATCTACGCCCTCACCCATCTCCACCTCCAAGATGTGACTGATCCTCAGTCCGAATGAGACGGCGTGAGCGAATTTCCCTTCAGTTGGCACGGTGATGTTCCGCGCCACATTCTCCAGCAACCGGCCAAAAAAGAATTCGGCCCAATTTCCCTGTACACCATCTACCAGGGCGCACATCACTGAGAACTTGCGCAAGCTAAGCTCGGCGTAGGAGCCGACTTCACATTGTAGCATGCGCACTACAATATCACACACCATTTGCCAGAAATCTTCCATTTCTGACTTCTTCATCCCCGTTTTAAAAACGGTCACTTCCGCCCTTCTCCACTGCTCCCACCTCCGCTGGAACTCGACCGTATCATCCCTATGATACGTCGCCACTTCCTCTCCTTCATTCATCATCCCAAAGATGTTGGCGAGGTATGCAGCGTCGACCGTGATCAGATGGCCGAATACTGATGTGGTGAACGACTTCCTGTCGTCAGCAATAACCGCCCTAGCATAGAACTCCGCAACCATATGAGGATGGAAAGTTCTGGGGGTCGCCGTGAGGTACGGTCGGAGCTGTTCTCGGTCAATCATCTCCATCAGCTCCTCGCCGAAATGTTTCAGGGCCAATTTCTCATTCAAAATTTTCTCTTTTTGGACCTGAGCAGCCCTTATCTGTGCGTTGGAGAGTTGATGTCGGGTCGGCGGTCTATTCAGCTGAACCAGTCTGGCAAAAGGATGGCTATAATCAATATCCTCTATCTTTACAATGCCAGTATATGATGGCATATGTGCTTCAGCGAGGGGTAAGTCGAGAGACTCTGAGGATGATGTAGAGGGGCTATCAGCAGGAGGTTGCGAAGAAGACGCCATGACTTCAGAAAAAATCAAAGGAAGTTGAAGGAATTTGAACAGATTTAGGGTTCTGAAAATATGAGGGATCGTAAAGGTTAACCCGATGAAGGAGATCGGGTATTTATACGAAGGGCCATGTAGGATTAAACGACCGAGATGAATTCTCAGCAAGTCAGAATCTACGGTCATCAGCAGGCCCGCTTCCCGGTGGTGACTTGCGCGGTCGTGCTGACGGGCACCACGACGTGGAGCTGACATGGCACACGCCGATTGGTGGCATCCAAGCGTCGGACTGCGCAGACACTGTGCGTATTAAATGTGGCATTAAATGCCGCATTAAATTCTGAGATACGCACACGCAAGAGGATTTGAACAATCCCACCTTTTCTGCGACAGCTGGCATAACTGGTCATCAGTAGCATATGCCAGTCCCATACTTCCTCCTGACTGTATGGCCTTCTTACCAGTTGACAACTGGTATGTTTGGAAATTTGGCTAAGTTTCCTTTCCCCAGTAGCTACTTGCTTAGATTCTAGTTTGGTGTTTTGGTGGATCAAATCCTAAGTCCTACCAGCGTCAGTTTGTCTCTAGAATAGCTCTAGTCTCAAATGTAAAGTCCTGTTTAGGTCTTTTGAGTTGTAAGTCGTAGCTGATCAAGACTCATGCTGGCTACTGTTCACCAGCATGAGATGTGCTTACCAGTTGAGAGAAGTCTCACCAGCAAAAGCGACTGACAAAGACTCATGCTGACACTGTTCATCAGCATGGAGTAGAGCTATTGACTGGTTACTGTTCACCAGTTGGGAAGATTTCACCAGCAGGAGGCTGAGAAATCTTACCAGCAGAATATGTGTTCTGGCTGACACTATTCACCAGCGGTGAAGCCACCAGTCATGGGAGATTCCAAGAAAGGGTTAACATCAGACATATTGGTAGACTTAGATTGTGCCAGCGTAAGTCACCAGCAGAGACTGCAAGCACAAGATCACCAGAATGATCTACCAGTCGGATGTTACCAGCAGAATTCAAGATTCACTCTCCCAGAGTCTTAGAGACAAAAAGAAGATTCGTCTGAGGAATAAACTGACAAAGTATGACTTTAAGGGAGGATACCTTAAAGTCTATCAGTTCAAGACACCAGTTGCGATTCCTCGTACTGACGAAATAATGCCGTTCTGACACAAAGAGGTCTGTGTCAGAAAAAGCAGACACAGGTATGGCGTTTTCCTGAAATTCCTACCTGCCACCGTCTAAAGTACATCCGAGGACAGAGACCCATTCCGGATGTGTCCAAACGGCTAGATTTTTAAATGAGATCCTGCGTCTATAAATAGGTTGGAATCACCAACATTTAAGACGCTTGCATCCTGAACATTCAATACTCTCCAACTACCGAAAGAACGAACATTCATTGCAAGCAAGCAAGCATCTTTCGAGGCTTTCTTTAAAGCTTTTCCGTGTGTTGATATCTTTCAAACACGAGACTTTCAAGCTTCCTGCTTGTAAGTTTAGACCTCACTTGGTGTTCTTTCTCTTTCTGAGGAAGAACATAGCAGCTCTAGAGCCAGCCAGCTCTTGAGTTATTACGGGCAGTTTGCCGTAGAGGATTTACGTTCTTGGGAGAACTCAACACCCAACCAGTCAGAGGAGGAGGTTGAAGTGACGTGCTCGCACTCCATCCATCTGACGAGAGCTGAAGAAGGACAAGGACCGGGAGCGGTTGATCCAGTGGACTGGTAGACGGGGCATCTACCAGCTGGAGATAGATCGTAGGAACTTTGTACCGGATTACTCTTATAGTGAATTTCCAGTGAGTCGACTGGAGAGTGGACGTAGATCAGTTGATCGAACCACTATAAAAATCCTTTGCCTTTATCTGCTTTCAGTATTTAAATTTGTATTTGAAACCCAGCACTCAAGTGCTGGTGTATATCTGTAAACTGATAACTGTGCAAACTAGGCTTAAAATATTCTAAGTCTTGAGCTACCAGCTGACCAGCCAGTCGCCAGTCAGCTGAGTACTCATAGTGCCAGTTGACTTACCAGCTGACAAGGTCCCAGTCAGCTGAGTAACCAGCAGAGTGCAAGAAACGAACTAACACATTTTCCGCTGCCAAGTTATACCCTGATAAACCGGGACCAACAAGTGGTATCAGAGCGGACGGTTCTTACAGACCATTCGTATCTGAGTCGCTTAGGACCGTGATCCGCGTTTCCTTGCGCTCTCTCTATTTGTTTGTCTGTTTGATTAGCTCAGGTACATCAAGATGAATAATCCGAAGCTACTCGACTACAAGTCTGTGAAGTATGATATATGGCGGAAGAGATCGCTCATCTCTCTTAAAAGCATCCATCTAGAGATGAAAGATGTGCTGGAGACAGGGCCGATTGAGATAACCAAGATTCAGCACCAGCTAGGAGATCGTCCAGCAGCTGTGATCCCAAAGCCCCAAGACGAATGGACTTCTGAGGATAGGAAGCGGAATCAGTTGGATTCCATTGCTCACGAGTTAATCCTGGCTTCTCTTCCAGAGTCGCTGATGGAGGAAGCCCTCCAGTTTGATAATGCCAAGGGAGTATGGGATTATCTTGATAGTCTATGTCAAGAAACTGACCAAATGAAACGCAACAAATTGCAGGTTGCAGTGGACAAATATGAGTCCTTCCAGATGCTGACTGGAGAAACCATCAAGGAGATGGAGGCGAGATTCAACGCCATTGTCAGCGAGCTGAAGTCTCTGGGCAGAGAGTACGACAATGCTGATCTTAACTCGAAGATCCTGTCCAAGATGCCTAAAGAAGATTGGTTCGTGAAGACGACAGCTTTGAAGGAAAAGGACCTATCCAAGATGACTCCCAAGGAGTTGTTTGCTCAGTTGCAGGCACACGAGTGGGACATCCAGATGGTGAACAAGAATGAGGCCATCAGGAATGTTGAGTCTTCCAGCATTAAAGCTCAGGACGAAGCGTACTTCGTCAAAAAAGACTTCAAGTGGAAGCACAAGAAGCCCTTCCATGCTGAGAGACCCGCTGCACAGCACAACCAGCCGAAGGAGATCCAGTCTACATCAGGATCTCATTCCAAAGGCGGCGAGAGCTCTATCGCTGAACTAGAGCAACAGATGAAAAGACTGGCTATCCTTCTGGAAAAAGCCAAGTCAAAACAGGGAGTTTCTTCTAGCTCATCTGACAGAAAATTTGTCAAGAGAGCTCCTCGTGCCAGTTTTCAGTGCCAATCCCCTGATCACTTAAAGTTTGAATGTCCACAGGTGGACAAAACTGAGAGGGAAAGGCTGAAGAAGCTCTTTGAAGAGCGTGCTTCCAAGGCTGTTGCCAAAGCCATGCTGACCAGGACGGAGGTGCCTGACATACCCGATCATGATGATGGGGAGTTTGAGTCAGATGGAGAGTCATAAGAAGAAGCTCTCCTGGCATTTATGGCAGCTCTCGGAGAAGAGCTAGCTGAAGAAAGTGCTGACAGTGAAGAGGCACTTGCTGCTGATGATCAGGTACAATCATCAGCTTCCCAAATGCATATCATGCCTTCTATCAGTTTAGACGATTCTGAGTCGCGTTGCTCCGACTCAGAAGCTGTCACGATAGACATTCTTCAAAAAGAATTTTTAAAATTTTATGAAATAAAGAATGTCTTGGCTGGTGAAAATGCTTCGCTGAAAGGTCAAATTACTGTTTTGACCAGTGAGATTGAAAAATCGAGGTCCATCAGCGAAGAGCTAGCAAGTTTGAAAAAGGCTCATTCTGAATTGCTCCAAGATTTCCAAATTGCAAAAACTGAACGAGATAACTTTCACAATCTCGTTCTGGAGCAAGAAAACAAAATCAATTTTCTAAATAAAGGCTCGAAAGACTTGGAGGCAGCTCTAAGTCATTGGAGAAAGCCTTCTGATAAGTCCGGGTTGGGATTTACAAAAGATTTGAGCATAAATCAACCCGAACAAATCAGTACTCATAAGGGTAAGGGCAAACTGGTAAATGCATCAGCACCAGCTGGTAATACCAGTCAGTCCCGAATGGCTGATCAGCATAGGAACCGTAAGCCCAGATATAGAGGTGAGTCATCACGACAAGAACCTCAACTGGCAAGGTCCTCTGCTGACAGGACGCCAGTTCACCCCAGGACGCAGACTATGCCAAAATATTCTAAGGCAAGGAAGTCAGCGTCAGCTGCCAGTGGAATCCGACAGCCAGCACCAGCTGTCCAGAGATTTCACGCACAACCTTATAAGTATGCCAGTTGCCAGCATACGTACAAGGGATCCCAATCTCAGCGGAACACTGAGAGAAGGACATTTCCCGATAGGAGGAATACCTATCGGAGGCCTGAGCCCAATCAAAACCTTTTCTCAAGGGCTGGGAAGGCTAATCATCGTGGCCCTCAATTTCAGAGACCACCAAGGCAACACGATCAGTCGGAAAGAAATTTCCGACACTCTTGGAGGAAGAATACCTCCAGAGGATCTGCACACACAGCCACACCTTCCAAAACCATGCATTATTTTAGAAGGAAGGGAAAGGCCACAGGTGATGTCAGCAAGGGTAACACCAAGCTGAAGATCACACAAGTCTGGATTCCGAAAGGAATGATCCAGAGATCTAACCCTGCAGGACCCGCTGATGATCGGGGACCTAAATGATTCTATTTTTCTTGCAGGAACTAGGTCATGCAAGTCAGCTTCAGAGGTCGAGCGAGTGGATCATTGATAGTGGTTGCTCCGCTCATATGACTGGTGAGGAGTTCCTGTTTTCTGAGCTCACCAAGGTCAGAGGACCTCCAGTCATTTTTGGTGATAACTCCAAGGGCAGAGTTATTAGCAAGGGCTGCATAGAGAAGGATGATGTACGAATTGTGAATGTATCCCTTGTCACCAATCTAAAGCACAACCTCCTGAGCATCAGTCAGCTGTGCGACAATGGTTATACCATTGTGTTTGACAAGTCTGGGTGCCAGATCAAGAATGAAGATTCTGGTGAGACCAAGCTGAGAGGTGTCAGGAAAGGAGGCCTTTATGTCGTTGACTGGCAAAGCGGGAAGACTGATACATGCTTTGTAGCCACCAGCTCCATGGAGACTAACTGGCTGTGGCACAAAAGGTTAAGTCATTTGAATTTCAAAACTATTAACTATCTAACCAAGCATGATCTTGTAGATGGTCTTCCCAAGGGCGGGTTCAAGAAGGAAGGAATTTGCAAGGCATGCCAGCAAGGCAAGCAAACCAAGAAATCCTTCAAGAGCCAGTCACCTGTTTGCCCCAGTACCAGTCAGGTACTTGAGCTGTTACATATGGACCTGTTTGGACCAGTAACGCCGCAAACCATTGGAGGAAGGCGATATTCGCTGGTAGTAGTTGATGACTACTCGCGCTATACATGGGTCAAGTTGCTTAGGACAAAGGATGAGGTGAAGGTGATTCTTCCTGAGTTGATCATCCAAGCGCAGAAGCAGCGCGAAGCAGTAGTGAAGCGAATTCGCTCGGACAATGGGACTGAATTCTGCAACGGTCCGCTGATGGATTTTTGCGCGGAGGCCGGGATCAAGCATGAGAGATCTACTCCAAGGCAACCGCAGCAAAATGGACTGGCAGAACGTAGGAACAGGACGCTGAAAGAAGCAGTCCGGTCCATGCTGGCTGAGTCCGGCTTGGGACAGAGTTTCTGGGGAGAAGCGTTGGTGACTGCCTGCTACACTCAGAATAGAAGCGGGATCAACGACAGACTCCAGAAAACTCCCTACGAAGTGTACTTTGGTCGTAAGCCTTCTATAGCTCATCTTCGTGCATTCGGTTCACC
>JAPKLW010002191.1:22314-65523 GCA_026898455.1 Plectranthus barbatus
GAAGCTGCCAAGAGGATAGTGAAATATCTGAAGGGGACTGAATCTCTAGGAATATGGTATCCTAGGAATGATGAGCTTACACTCATTGGATATTCTGATTCCGATTTCGCTGGATGCCGTATTGACCGAAAGAGTACCAGTGGTACGTGTCAGTTTCTAGGACACAAGCTAATCAGTTGGTTTAGCAAGAAGCAGCACTCAGTTGCTACATCTACCACTGAGGCTGAATATGTAGCCGCTGCCAGTTGCTGTGCTCAAATAATTTGGATCAAGCAACAACTGGAGGATTATGAAGTGGACACTGGCTGTGTTCCAATCTATTGCGACAACAACAGTGCTATGTGCATCACGAAGAATCCGGTTCATCACTCCAGAACCAAGCACATAGATATTCGACATCACTTCATTCGTGATCATGTCGAGAAGAAGGATGTCAGCGTGGACTATATCAGAACTGAGGATCAACTGGCTGACATCTTCACCAAGCCACTGCCAGAAGCAAGATTCAAGGAGTTGTGCATCAAACTCGGTCTTATGGAGATTGATGTGAGCCCCAATGATGAGGAAGAATGAGTCCCAGCTCTCATTCTGTTCTTGATCTTCTGGAGGACGCTGATTACGACTAAGTCCAAGCTCTTAGTTGTTTTTATTTAAGTGGTATCTCTATCTATCAAGTGGTGTCTACTGGCGGAATCTTGCCAGCATAGGCCATCAGTTGAAGCAAAATTGGGTCCCAGCTCCCAATTCCAAGAGAAGAGAAGATTATGCGGAATAAAATTGAGTCCAAGCGCTCAATTTTCCATCTTTCCAGTTGCCAGCTGATAACTGATGGAAGTTTGCCAGCAGCAAGTACTATCAGCAAGTGGTATCAGTTGCTAACTGATGAAGAGGCCAACCAGTTAGGGGGAAGTATGCAACTGGTATATGCTACTAATGACCAGTCATACCAGCTGTCTCAGAAAAGGCGGGATTGTTCAAATCCTTGGCGTGTGCGAACCTGAGAATTTAATGTGGCATTTAATGCCACATTTAATGTGCACAGTGGCTGCGCAGTCCGACTTTTGGTTGCCACCAATCGCTGAGTGCCACGTCAGCTCCACGTCGTGACGCACGTTAGCACGACCGCACTCGTCAACACAGGGAATCGGGCCTGCTGATGACCGTCGATCCCCGCTTGCTGAGCGTTGATCCTGGTCGTCTGATCTTGCATGGACTCGAATATAAATACTCGAGACCCCTCATCGGATTATCCTTTACAATCCCAAATTTCAGAACCCTAAATCTGTTCAAATTCTCTCATCTTCCTTTGACATTTTTTTTCTGAACTTGAATACTTCTAAGTCATGGCATCATCATCTCAACCTCCAGCTGATAACCCTCCATCTACTTCTACATCATCCTCGTCTGATTCACCAGACCTACCCCTCGCTGAAGCCCATATGCCAACGTATACTGGCATTGTAAAGATCGAAGATATAGATTACACCCTTCCGTTCGCTCGACTGGTTCAGTTGAACAAACCAGTGACCAGGGCTCAACTCTCGAACGCGCAAATCAGGGCGGCTCAAGTTCAGAAGGAGAAGATTCTGAACGCGAAGCTAGCCCTAAAGCATCATGGGGAGGAGCTGATGGAGATGATTGACCGAGAAGAGCTCCGACAATACCTGACGGCGACACCCCAGACCTTCCATCCACACATGGTAGCCGAGTTTTACGCTCGGGCCGTGATTGCTGACGACAGGAAGTCGTTCACTACATCGGTGTTCGGCCACCTGATCACCGTCACCGCCGAATACCTCGCCAATCTCTTCGGCCTGAGAAATGAAGGAGAGGAAGTGGCCACGTATCATCAGGATGATACGGTGGAGTTCCGAAGGAGGTGGGCGCAATGGAAGAGGGCAGAAGTCACCATCTTCCGGACTGGTATGAGGAAGTCCGAAATGGAGGACTACTGGCAGATGGTATGCGACATCGTCGTTCGCATGCTCCAATGTGAGGTCTTTTCGTATGCTGAGCTGAGCCTGCGCAAGTTTTCAGTGATGTGCGCGCTGGTCGATGGGATTGAGGGCAACTGGGCCGAGTTCTTCTTCGGCCGGTTGCTGGAGAATGTAGACAGGAACGCCAATGTTCCGATTGACGGCAGTTTTGCTCACGCCGTATCTTTCGGGCTGAGGATCAGCCACATCCTGGAGATGGAGTTGGGTGATGGCGTGGACCAGGGGGAACAGCTGGTTGGTTCCGACTTCATACCAGCCACGAAGGTGAAGCTCCCCCGCCCAGATTACAAGAAGCCTCGAAGGCTAAAAGGGAAGTCAGCTGTGGACCCTGCTGAGGTCGTCTCTGAGGAGGACTCAGAAGACCTGGGGGAACAAGTGCCAACTGTGGCTCTCCCGCTGACTGCAGAGGCCAGGGCTCAGTTGAAGAGGAAGATGGAGATGGAGTCTCTCTTCGAAACCATGGAAAGCGCGGTGGCTGAGGCGACTGGTATCCACCCAAGAGACGTACAACTGGTACCAGTCACCAAGAAGCCTACCCACAAGAAGCCTAAGACTTCCCAGCACCAGCAGCCACCGTCAGCTGTTGCATATGACCCGGAGTCTGGGAAGATCTCCATCCCAGTCAAGAAGTCCGTTCTGGGACTGACTGAGGAAGAGACGCTGGAGAAGATGACTCGCAAGCGCAAGCGAGTCATGACCAAGGCGCAGAAGGCTGAGGAGCAAGCCAAGAGGGCAAGGAGTGATTCCATTGTGAGGAAGAAGCAGGCCCAGGCACGGCTCAAGGCTTTGGCCGACCAGCGAAGATTAGAGGCTGAGCTGGAAGCCCGCGATGAAGCCTTTGCAAAGGTGCAGGCTGAGCATGAGGCCAGGCGCCAGGCAGAGCTAGCTGAGCAGATGAGTCTGGCGGCCAAGGGCAAAGGAAAAGCGCTCGAAACCACAAGTGCAAGGCCACCAGCACCAGCCCCAGGCGAAATCTTATCTGAAGAAACTTTTGAACGCCTGCTGGTGATGGGCACTGACAAGGATGTACTATCCCTTGTGGATGAGTACCAGCCGGAGGAGGAAACCGCTGATGTCCCTCCACCCGTGCAAGGGGGTGGTGGAGGTGACGACGTCCCACTGGCTGTGCAAGGGGAAGCCAGTGGAGGAGCTGCAGTAGACCCACTGGCCGCGCAAGGGGGTGCCAGTGGAGGAGAAGAAGAGCGGGCGACCACCCCGGTACAACCGGCGAGCTTCTCGAATGTCAGTTCTGAATCCGAGGATGAAGAGGAACCAAGGGCTGAGGAGCCAGAGCAGGAGCCAGCTGCGGAGGTGGTTCATCATTCCATGGTGCAGAGGATGGAGCCAAGGGATCTGTTCCCAGACATTGATGATAAGGCTCATCATCCTGCCAGTCGCCCCCGATCTACAGATGCCTCGACATCAACTTCCGGGCGACCAGCAGCATCCTCTTCCTCACCAGTTAGGCGTGCACGAACTGAGAGGCGCCCTTATATGCTCTGCATCCAAGAGCATCAACTGGTTGATGAGGATACCTTCCAAGCACGAGTGACAGGGGTGCACCGGTGGGAGCAGCGCGGGGAGATGGCATTTCATAATTCAAGAGTGCCAGAGCCATCTGCATTCAACATCATACCCTTCAGCGGACTCCCCCACCAGTCGATATATGCCTCCAGAATCTCTGACTGGTGCCTGCCCCTGCAGCCAGTGGAATATTACAATGCCACTCTCTATGAGTATGCTGAGAACATCACGGTGGAGGTGGAAAATGCCGTCAATGACGAGATAATATCCAACTACCGTAGACTCTGGAGGGTGGATCCGGAACTATGTCTGGAGTTCCGGAGATGGCGGACTTTTGATATATGCCAGCGCCTGCTGACTGTGGAGAAGCGGGCGGTTCTCTATGCCAGGCTGGGTCTTGGCTACTGGAGAGCGGAGGAGGAGTGGGCTAATGCTTTCATGGGCACCGATCCTGAATGCCCCCAGCAGCTGTCTACAAGGAGGATCCAGCGCCGCTTGCTGAAGATTGCAGAATATAGGCAGCTGACTGGAAGCTCCGGCCTCCCGCCACAGAAAAAGGTCAAGTTACCTTTCCTCCAGTTTCGAGTCACCAGTCGGGGGTACCAGCTGACGTACGCGCTCCGACGCCTCAAAGTGCTGGTTACCCTCCCCAGGATCCCTCCCTACCATGCTATCCTGTTCGACATGGCTGCCTGTGCCTTGCTGGTAGACCACTTAGTGGAGGAGGATCCTTCTCGTGGTTTATGGCTGACCCTTGCCGTCCCTACTGTTCCTATTGTCTCGGGCGATCTCGTCCCTGATCATATGGACTGGCAAGTGGTGGATTTCACAGCCCCACAAATTTTTGACGAAGTCCAGCCAGCTCCAGCTGGGGTGCCAGTAGCAGAGCCAGCAGCTGCTGTATCAGCCGAGGAGTCAGCAGCAGCTGATGCACCAGTCTTGGAGCCAGCAGCAGCACCAGCGGAGGAGCCAGCCCCGATGGAGATATCAGCTGCATCTGAACCAGCAGCGGCTCCTTCCGCAACTGATGTCCCTTCTTCTTCCCTTGAAGTTTCAGCCCAGCCAATCTCCGAGATCCATCCCCCTGCGCAGCTTCTTGATATCATTGATGCCAGGATGGACCAGCGCTTCACCAGCTTCCGAACCGAGATGACTCAACAAATGGAGTCATTCACCGCTGGAGTGTCCTCCTTTTTGGCGCGGATCCAAGAGGGGGAAAGTGCGCGAGCAGGGGCTGAGGCTGAGAGAGCTCGCCTTGCTGAAGAGGAGAGGAGGATAGCTGCTGAGGAAAGGGAGAAGAGCAGACAAGATATGGCAGCGCTTACTGAGATCCTGAGGTCGCTCACCAGCAAAACTCAATCACCAGGATCATCTTCTCAGCCATAGTCTAGCTTCTTCATTTTGATGTAAGTATTTTTATCTCTAGACTAGTCAGTTCTCTATCCTGTACTTGTAACTGCAACATATTAATGGATTGATTACTGACAAGTTGATGACAATTCCTCATTGTCCAACAATTGTCTTGAGTATTTACTTACCAGCTGAACTTACACTTCCAGTGTAATCAGCACCAGCACTCGTACCACACACTTTAAAATCTTTTTGCTCTGATCTCAATTTTCATATTTTAAACGAGCAATATCTCTCCTGGTTTGAGGGGGAAGATTTTAGTTAGAGCTGATGTGAGGAAGTGGTTTCATGGGTTTAGATCTGATAGGCTTATTTGTAAAACCCTGAAATTTTCTGTAACTTTCCTCATCAGCTGAGTGCTCGCTGGTTAGGCTTTGATCGCACCAAAAAGGGGGAAATTGTTGGGAAATTTGGCTAAGTTTCCTTTCCCCAGTAGCTACTTGCTTAGATTCTAGTTTGGTGTTTTGGTGGATCAAATCCTAAGTCCTACCAGCGTCAGTTTGTCTCTAGAATAGCTCTAGTCTCAAATGTAAAGTCCTGTTTAGGTCTTTTGAGTTGTAAGTCGTAGCTGATCAAGACTCATGCTGGCTACTGTTCACCAGCATGAGATGTGCTTACCAGTTGAGAGAAGTCTCACCAGCAAAAGCGACTGACAAAGACTCATGCTGACACTGTTCATCAGCATGGAGTAGAGCTATTGACTGGTTACTGTTCACCAGTTGGGAAGATTTCACCAGCAGGAGGCTGAGAAATCTTACCAGCAGAATATGTGTTCTGGCTGACACTATTCACCAGCGGTGAAGCCACCAGTCATGGGAGATTCCAAGAAAGGGTTAACATCAGACATATTGGTAGACTTAGATTGTGCCAGCGTAAGTCACCAGCAGAGACTGCAAGCACAAGATCACCAGAATGGTCTACCAGTCGGATGTTACCAGCAGAATTCAAGATTCACTCTCCCAGAGTCTTATAGACAAAAAGAAGATTCGTCTGAGGAATAAACTGACAAAGTATGACTTTAAGGGAGGATACCTTAAAGTCTATCAGTTCAAGACACCAGTTGCGATTCCTCGTACTGACGAAATAATGCCGTTCTGACACAAAGAGGTCTGTGTCAGAAAAAGCAGACACAGGTATGGCGTTTTCCTGAAATTCCTACCTGCCGCCGTCTAAAGTACATCCGAGGACAGAGACCCATTCCGGATGTGTCCAAACGGCTAGATTTTTAAATGAGATCCTGCGTCTATAAATAGGTTGGAATCAACAACATTTAAGACGCTTGCATCCTGAACATTCAATACTCTCCAACTACCGAAAGAACGAACATTCATTGCAAGCAAGCAAGCATCTTTCGAGGCTTTCTTTAAAGCTTTTCCGTGTGTTGATATCTTTCAAACACGAGACTTTCAAGCTTCCTGCTTGTAAGTTTAGACCTCACTTGGTGTTCTTTCTCTTTCTGAGGAAGAACATAGCAGCTCCAGAGCCAGCCAGCTCTTGAGTTATTACGGGCAGTTTGCCGTAGAGGATTTACGTTCTTGGGAGAACTCAACACCCAACCAGTCAGAGGAGGAGGTTGAAGTGACGTGCTCGCACTCCATCCATCTGACGAGAGCTGAAGAAGGACAAGGACCGGGAGCGGTTGATCCAGTGGACTGGTAGACGGGGCATCTACCAGCTGGAGATAGATCGTAGGACTCTTTGTACCTGATTGCTCTTATAGTGAATTTCCAGTGAGTCGACTGGAGAGTGGACGTAGATCAGTTGATCGAACCACTATAAAAATCCTTTGCCTTTATCTGCTTTCAGTATTTAAATTTGTATTTGAAACCCAGCACTCAAGTGCTGGTGTATATCTGTAAACTGATAACTGTGCAAACTAGGCTTAAAATATTCTAAGTCTTGAGCTACCAGCTGACCAGCCAGTCGCCAGTCAGCTGAGTACTCATTGTGCCAGTTGACTTACCAGCTGACAAGGTCCCAGTCAGCTGAGTAACCAGCAGAGTGCAAGAAACGAACTAACACATTTTCCGCTGCCAAGTTATACCCTGATAAACCGGGACCAACATGGTACTTACGACTGGCACCCGAGTACTTGGATAAATTGAGAGCTGGGACTCAATTTCATAAGTCGTAGGAAATTCGCCAGTTGTCTGCTGACAACTTGAAAGATTGAAAGAATTGAGAGCTTGGACTCAATTCATTCCGCATAATCTTCTCTTCAAGAAATCCACTCCTCATCATTGCTTGAAATTGGGAGCTGGGACCCAATTTCGCTTCAACTGATGGTTTGTGCTGGCAACTTCAGAATGAGAGCTGGGACTCATTTCCTTAGACAATTAAGGGATAAGTTCAGCCAGTAGGAACCATCAGTGAGCTTGATATATCACTTAAATAAAAACAACTAAGAGCTTGGACTTAGTCGTAATCAGCGTCCTTCAGAAGATCAAGAACAGAATGAGAGCTGGGACTCATTCTTCCTCAACACTTGGGCTCGCATCAATCTCCAAAAGACCGAGTTTGATGCACAACTCCTTGAATCTTGCTTCTGGAAGGGGTTTGGTGAAGATGTCAGCCAGTTGATCTTCAGTTCTGATGTAGTCCATGCTGACATCCTTCTTCTCGACATGATCACGTATGAAGTGATGTCGAATATCTATGTGCTTGGTTCTAGAATGATGAACCGGATTCTTCGTGATGCACATAGCACTGTTGTTGTCGCAATAGATGGGAACACAGCCAGTGTCCACTTCATAATCCTCCAGTTGTTGCTTGATCCAAATAATTTGAGCACAGCAACTGGCAGCGGCAACATATTCAGCTTCAGTGGTAGATGTAGCAACTGAGTGCTGCTTCTTGCTAAACCAACTGATTAGCTTGTGTCCTAGAAATTGACACGTACCACTGGTACTCTTTCGATCTATACGGCATCCAGCAAAATTTGAATCTGAATATCCAATGAGTGTAAGCTCATCATTTTTGGGATACCATATTCCAAGAGATTCAGTCCCCTTCAGATATTTCACTATCCTTTTGGCAGCTTCCATGTGTGACCTTTTCGGATTGGCTTGAAATCTGGCACACACTCCGACTGAGTACGAGATGTCGGGTCTGCTGGCTGTGAGATAGAGAAGTGATCCAATAATTCCTCGGTAAACAGTAGGATCAACTGATTCACCTTGTTCATCGAGAAATATCTGACAGCTGGTGCTCATTGGTATCCTTAGGGACTTAGTTTTCTCTGGGCAATATTTCTGGATTAAATCCTTGGTATACTTCCGTTGACTGATGAAAATCCCATCAGTTGACTGCTGGACCTGGAGTCCTAGGAAGTATGTTAATTTGCCCATCATACTCATTTGAAATGACGTCTGCATCAGTTGAGAAAACTTCTCGCAGAGAGATATATTCCTTGATCCGAATATGATGTCATCAACATAGATCTGCACCATTAGCATGTCACCTCCATCCTTGAGAAGGAAGAGAGTCCTATCAATCTTCCCTTTCCGAAATCCATTGCTGATAAGGAATTGTGACAGCGTTTCGTACCAAGCCCTGGGCGCCTGTTTCAATCCATACAGGGCCTTTCTCAGCTTGTACACTTTGGTGCCTATCTCAAAGCCTGGAGGTTGCTCGACATAAACCTCCTCCTTTAGCTCGCCATTCAAAAAGGCGCTCTTCACGTCCATCTGGAATACTGTGAATCCGTGATACGCTGCATACGCAAGGAACAGCCGTATCGCCTCCATTCTTGCAACCGGTGCCAAGGTCTCATCAAAGTCGATGCCTTCACACTGCCTGTAACCTTTGGCGACTAAACGAGCTTTGTTTCTAACCACGGTGCCATTCTCATCTCGCTTGTTCTTGAAAACCCACTTGGTGCCAATCACTGACTGATGTGATGGTCTCTCCACCAAGTCCCAAACATTGTTGCGAGTGAATTCAGCAAGCTCTTCTTGCATGGCATTAATCCAATCAGCAGATTCTAGTGCAACTCCTATGGAAGTAGGTTCCATTTGAGAAATAAAGCAACTTAGGAGCGCACTGCCGTGGCGAGTCTGGACAGAACCTTCTGGATCACCGAGAATAGCATCGGATGGGTGATCCCTCAGCCATTTGGGAGGACCAGCAACTGCTGGTGCCGGCTGTGAAATAGGTTCTTCTGTCCTGATGACTGGTGCTTCCATATTCTCACCAGTCGGAGCTGGAACTGCAACTGGTGGTTGACCTTCACCAGTTGGAACTTCTTCATCAGCTTCACTGTCTGACTGACTTCCTGAACCTTCACCAACGATGTCAGTATCAGCTGGTACCTCCATTCCAGCTGGTTCATCGTTGTCTTCTGGCTCAAAGATTCCAGTCGGAATTCCCCCTTGATTTTTGCTAGTTCCACTCAGGGAGATTGAGTGTAAGGTCTCAGCAAGGTCATTTGCATCACCGACCCTCCCGGTTTGCTGATGGGCAACCGAGGGAACTGGTTGTGAAGATGATCCAGTCATAGGTCTAGTCGAACCAGTTGGTTGAGTATCGGAAGAATTCCTGCCCAACTGATCAACGACATCATTGACCTCAGGAACATCTTCAGCCAGTTGTCGTAAGGTCCTGCGCACTAAAGTAGCTTCATCAAAAACAACATTGCATGTTATTTCCACAAGTTTGGTGGTCTTGTTAAATACTCTATAGCCCTTGTGAGAGGGATGTCCGTATCCAACAAAGACACCCTCATCAGCTTTAGGCGAAAAAGCATTTAACTTTGACTTGCCATTATTATGGATATAACATGGTGAACCGAAAGCACGGAGATGAGCTATAGAAGGCTCACGACCATAATATACTTCGTAGGGAGTTTTCTGGAGTCTGTCGTTGATCCCGCTTCTATTCTGAGTGTAGCAGGCCGTCACCAACGCTTCTCCCCAGAAACTCTGTCCTAAGCCGGACTCTGCCAGCATGGACCGGACCGCTTCTTTCAGCGTCCTGTTCCTACGTTCTGCCAGTCCATTTTGCTGCGGTTGCCTAGGTGTATATCTTTCATGTTTGATACCAGCTTCTGCGCAAAAATCCATCAGCAGACTGTTGCAGAATTCAGTCCCATTGTCCGAACGAATCCGCTTCACCACAGCTTCTCTCTGTTTCTGAGCTTGGATGATCAACTCTGGAAGAATGATCTTCACCTCATCCTTGGTTCTGAAAAGCTTTACCCATGTGTAGCGCGAGTAGTCATCGACTACCACCAGCGAATATCGTCGTCCTCCAATGGTTTGAGGTGCTACTGGTCCAAAAAGATCCATATGTAGCAGTTCGAGTACCTGACTGGTACTGGGGCAGACTGGCGACTGGTTCTTGAAGGACTTCTTAGTTTGTTTGCCTTGCTGGCAAGCCTTGCAAATTCCTTCCTTCTTGAACCCGCCCTTGGGAAGACCATCTACAAGATCATGCTTAGTCAGATAGTTAATAGTTTTGAAATTCAGATGACTTAACCTTTTGTGCCACAGCCAGTTTGTTTCCATGGAACTGGTGGCCACGAAGCATGAGTCAGTCTTCCCGCTATGCCAGTCGACGACATAAAGTCCTCCTTTGCGAACACCTCTCAGCTTGGTCTCGCCAGATTCCTTGTCTTTGATCTGGCACTCTGATTTCTCAAAGGTAACAGTGTACCCGTAGTCGCATAGCTGACTGATGCTCAGGAGGTTGTGCTTGAGGTTGGTGACAAGGGATACATTTATGATTCTGACATCGTCCTTCTCGATGCAGCCCTTGCTGATAACTCTGCCCTTTGAGTTATCACCGAATACGACTGGAGGTCCTTTGACCTTGGTAAGATCTGAAAATAGAAATTCTTCACCAGTCATGTGAGCGGAGCAACCACTGTCTATGATCCACTCGCTTGTTCTATGAAGCTGTGTCGCATGATCCTGTACCTGCAAGAAAGAAATGAGATTCATTTAGGTCCCCGATCTTCTGCGGGTCCTGCAGGGTTAGATCGCTGGATAATTCCTTTCGGAATCCAGACTTGGGTGATTTTCAGCTTGGTTTTATCCTTGCTGACATCATTAACAGCCTTTCCCTTCCTTTTGAAATAATGAATGCGTTTGGTTTGGGAAAGTGAGGTTGTGTGTGTATCTCCCTTGGAAGTACGCTTCTGCTGGGAGCTTCGGAAATGATTTTCCGGTACATTGTGATTCCTTGGTGGTCCCTGAGGACATGGACCACCACGGTTAGCATTCATAGCCCTTTGTGAAAACTTTTGATTGGGCTCGTGCCTCTGATAGGTGTTCCTCCTATCAGGTATTGTCCTTCTCTCAGAATTTCTCTGAGATTGGGACCCCTTGTAAGTATGCTGGTGACTGGCATACTTAAGAGGTTGTGCGTGGAATCCCTTGACAGCTGGTGCTGGCTGTCGGATCCCACTGGCAGCTGACGCTGACTTCCTTGCCTTAGAATATTTCGGCTTAGTCTGCGTCCTTGGGTGTGCTGGCGTCCTGTCAGCAGAGGATCTTGCCAGTTGAGGATTTTGTCGTGATGACTCACCTATGTATCTGGACTTATGGTTCCTATGCTGATTACCCATTCAGGACTGACTGGTATTACCAGCTGGTGCTGATGCACTTGCCAGTTTGCCCTTACCCTTACTAGTAGTGATTTGTTCGGGCTGGTTTATGCTCAATTCCTTTGTAAATCCCAACCCGGACTTATCAGAAGGCTTTCTCCAATGACTTAGAGCTGCTTCCAAGTCTTTTGAGCCTTTATTTAGAAAATTTATTCTATTTTCTTGCTCCAGAACGAGATTGTGAAAATTATCTCGCTCAGTTTTTGCAATTTGAAAATCTTGGAGCAACTCAAAGTGAGTCTTTTTCAAAGTGGCTAGCTCTTCGCTGATTGACCTCGATTTTTCAATCTCCTTGGTCAAAACAGAAATTTGATCTTTCAGCGAAGCATTTTCTCCAGCCAAGACATTCTTTATTTCATAAAATTTTAAAAATTCTTGTTGAAGAATGTCTATTGTGACATCTTCTGAGTCGGAGCAACGCGACTCAGAATCGTCTAAAATGTGAG
This sequence comes from Plectranthus barbatus, assembly GCA_026898455.1. Taxonomy (NCBI): domain Eukaryota; kingdom Viridiplantae; phylum Streptophyta; class Magnoliopsida; order Lamiales; family Lamiaceae; genus Plectranthus; species Plectranthus barbatus. The sequence continues at coordinate 34,296 of JAPKLW010002191.1, forward strand.
AAGGCATGATATGCATTGGGGGAGCTGATGATTGTACCTGATCATCAGCTACAAGTGCCTCTTCACTGTCAGCACTTCCTTCAGCTGACTCCTCACCGAAGGCTGCCATAAGTGCCAGTAGAGCTTCCTCTTCTGACTCTTCATCTGACTCATACTCTCCGTCGTCATGGTCAGGAATGTCGGGAACTTCTGTCCTGGTCAGCATAGCCTTGGCAACGGCTTTCGATGCACGCTCTTCAAAGAGCTTCTTCAGCCTTTCCCGCTCACCCTTTTCCACCTGTGGACATTCAAATTTAAGGTGATCAGGGGATTGGCACTGATAGCATGCACGGGGAGCTCTCTTGATGAATTTTCCATCAGATGAGCTTAGAGATACTCCCTGTTTCGACTTGGCTTTCTCCAGGAGAACGGCCAGTCTCTTCATCTGTTGCTCAAGGTCAGCGATAGAGCTCTCGCTGTCTTTTGAGTTAGATCCCGATGTGGCTGGGATCTCTTTCTGCTGGTTGTGCTGGGCAGCAGGTCTGTCAGCATGGAAGGGCTTCTTGTGCTTCCATTTGAAGTCCTTCTTGACGAAGTAAGCTTCGTCTTGAGCTTTGATGCTGGGGGATCCCATGTTCCGGATGGCCTCATTCTTGTTTACCATCTGGATATCCCACTCGTGTGCCTGCAGTTGAGCAAATAACTCCTTGGGAGTCATCTTGGACAGGTCCTTCTCCTTCAGAGCTGTGGTCTTCACGAACCAGTCCTCCTTGGGCATCTTGGACAGGATCTTGGCATTAAGATCTTCATTTGAGCACTTCTTGTCCAGTGACTTTAGCTTGCTGACGATGGCGTTGAATCTCGCCTCCATCTCCTTGATGGTTTCTCCAGGCAGCATCTGGAAGGACTCGTACTTGTCCACTGCAACCTGCAATTTGTTGCGTTTCATTTGATCAGTTTCTTGACATAGACTATCAAGGTTATCCCATACTCCCTTGGCATTGTCAAACTGGAGGGCTTCCTCCATCAGCGACTCTGGAAGAGAAGCCAGGATCAACTCGTGAGCAATGGAATCCAACTGATTCCGCTTCCTGTCCTCGGCGTTCCATTCGCCTTGAGGCTTTGGGATCACAACAGCTGGACGATCTCCTAGCTGGTGCTGTATCATGGTGATCTCGATTGGCCCTTTCTCCAGCACATCTTTCATTTCCGGATGGATGCTCTTCAGAGAAATGAGTGACCTCTTTCGCCATATGTCATGCTTCTCAGTCTTGTAGTCGAGTAGCTTCGGAGTATTCATCTTCGTGTACCTGAGCTAATCAACAGACAAATAAAGGAGTGCAAGGAAACGTGGATCTCGGTCCTAAGCGACTCAGAAACAATCGGTCTATAAGAACCGACTGCTCTGATACCACTTGTTGGTCCCGGTTTTTCAGAGTATAAAACGTTTGCAGCGGAAATAATAAAAGAGTAAACATTTTCTTGCACTTGCTGGTTAACCAACTGACTGGGACCTGTCTGCTGGTGATTCAAAACTTTGAATATTTTAGGCCTTGTTTGCGCAGTTATCAGTTTTCAGAGTATACACCAGCACTTGGGTGCTGGGTTTAAAATAAGAATGTAATGCAGAAAACTGATAAAGACAAAGGATTTATAGTGGTTCGATCAACTAATCTACGTCCACTCTCCAGTCGTAGCACTGGAAATTCACTAAGAGTAATCAGGTACAAGAGTCCTACGATCTATCTCTAGCTGGTGAATGCCTCGTCCACCAGTTCACTAGATCAACCGCTCCCGGCCTTGTTTCCTTCTTCAACTTTGATCAGCTGGTGGAGTGCGAGCACGTCACTTCAACCTCCACAGCTTCACTGGGTGTTTAGTTCTCCCAAGAACGTAGCTTCTCAATGCGGCAAACTGCCCGTGATAACTCAAGTGCTGGCTGGCACAAGAGCTGCTGTGAACTTCCTCGGAAGAGAAAGAACACCAAAGAGATCAGTAACTTACAAACTGGAAGCTTGAAGTCTCGTGTTTGAATAAATCAACACACGGTAAGCTTTAAGAAAAGCCTAGAAAGTTGTATGCGCTTCTACTTGCTTGAGCGTAATAAATTTGCAGTCTTTCGGTAGGTGAAGAGTATTGAATGTTGATGGATCCCAGGTATTTATAGACGCGGGATCCCATTCAAATCTTCTAGCCGTTTGGACACATCCGGAAGAGGTCTCTGTCCTCGCATGTCCTTCTGAGGCGGCAGGTATGTTTTTCCGGAAAGTGCCATACTTTTGTCCGCTTTATCTGACATTGATCTCTTTATGTCAGAACGACACTATTCGTCAGTACGAGGAATCGAGACTGGTGTCTTGTAACTGATGGACTTTAAGGTATCCTCCTTAAAGTCATACTCTGTCAGTTAATTCCTCGACGAATCTTCTTTTTGTCTCTAAGACTCTGGGAGAGAGAATCTGGAATTCTGCTGGTAACATCCGACTGGTAGATCATTCTGGTGATCTTGTGCTGGCAGTCTCTGCTGGTGACTTGCGCTGGCACAATCTAAGTCTACCAATATGTCTGATGTTAACTCTTGGAATCTCCCATGACTGGTGGCTTCACCGCTGGTGAATAGTGTTAGTGAGAACACATATTCTGCTGGTAGGATTTGTCAGCCGCCTGCTGGTGAAATCTTTCCCAACTGGTGAACAGTAACCAGTCATTAGCTCTTCTCATGCTGGTGAACAGTGTCAGCACGAGTCTTTGTCAGCCGCCACCTGATGAAACTTTTCCCAACTGGTGAACAGTAACCAGTGGTAAGCACTTCTCATGCTGGTGAACAGTGTCAGCATGAGTCTTGATCAGCTGCGACTTACAACTCAAAAGACCTAAACAGGACTTTACATTTGAGAACTAGAGCTATCTAGAGACAACTGACGCTGGTAGGACTTAGGATTTGATCCACCAAAACTAAGATCTATACAAGTAGCTACTGAGGGAGGGAAACTTAGACAGATTTCCCAACAATACTTAATTATGATACTTCATTGTTGTGTGTGTAATTGATCATTGTAGGCTGATCTGGTGAGAATAACCCTTATCATGAGAAATGAGAATAAATCTCGTTCATAGATTTGCCAACATCAACGATCCAGATTACATAAGAGCTTTAACAAAAAATGCGGCATAATATCCTCATTTTACTTCATTTAAGGGCAACATAGTCATTACGAACGTACAGGGCGCAAGAGTTGTGTTTTGTTCATTTTGTGTATTATATACTTCATTTTATCTTACTTATACTTCATTTTATCTCAATTGCGAATCATTATAAAATAAATTCTATTCGAATTTTGATGTTACACGTGACATGCATTTTATCTTAGCAGTTCTTCATTATATCTTAATTATTCTTCATTTTATCTCAATTGTGATTCATTATAAAATAAATTCGGTGTGAATTTTGATGTTATATGTGACATGCATTTTATTTTAGCAGTTATTCATTATATTTTAGTCATTTTTCATTTTATCTCAATTGTTGCTCATTATAAAATAAATTAAATAAAAATAAAATCATTTTTTCGGAAATAAATGATTTCAATACTCTTCATTTTATTTCCTATATACATCATTAAATGAAAAAAATCAAATTTTTAGAAACAGTTCTATTCATTTTATCTCCTCTATAAGTCATTAAATGGAAAAAAAGTAAATTAAATAAAAATAAAATCAATTTTTCGGAAAAAGTATTTCAGTTCTCTTTATTTTATCTCCTATATACATCATTAAAAGAAAAAAATCAAATTTTTAGAAACATTTCTCTTAATTTTATATCCTCTATACTTTATTAAATGACAAAAATTAAATTAAATAAAAATAAAGTTAATTTTTCAGAAGAATATGTTAAGTTTATTTTATCTATTTAAAACTTCATTAAATTAGAAAATTCAATTAATTATAATAAAATTTAATTTAATTTTAGAGTATTGGATGACTCAACAAGACAATCAAAATCTCGTGAAAAATAAAAAAGAAAAGGAATTACAGATCCAAATATGTAATAATGAAGTTCGCGGAGGATAAAATGAAAATGGAAATGATTTGAGGGAGATACCATCAGGTTAAATGACAATGATACCCTTAAATATGTAATAATGAAGTTCGCGGAGGATAAAATGAAAACGAAAATTATTAAAGCATGACCGCAGATCTTGTGAAATCAAAGGCTGGGATTTATTCTCATTTCTTACATTAACATCTATTCTCATATGATCTAACCTCTCTCTCTCTATATATATATATATATAGAGTTGTAATCATATGTTAACCACTCCCCAGATGTTACCTACAGATAGGGGCGACAATCTCCAACCCGACACGAACCCAACACGAAAAAAACAGGTTGGGTCAACCCATTTAATTTTTGGGTCAGTTTCAGGTCAACCCGTCCAACCCATTTAATTTTCAGGTTGGGTTCGGGTCAATCTCGGGTTGACCCGCGAACCCATTTGACCCACCAATAATATTAATTATTATTATTATTATTTATGAAATATAATTACATAAAAATTTAGTAAATAAAATATAGGCTAAAACCAAAAATTTTAAATACTGAACACAATTTTTTAATTTTTAAAATAATTAACACAATTTATTAATTTTTAAATTAATTAACACATTTCTTTTTAATTTTTAAAATAATTAAACAGGTCATTTCGGGTCAGTTTCGGGTCAACCCGAAAATAAACAGGTCGGGTTCGGGTTGAGATTTCTGACCCGCAAAAATATGCGGGTCGGGTTCGGGTTGGCGTGTCGCTTGTTATTATCAGGTCACAACCCGACCCGACCCGCCAACCCGAACCCGACCCATTTGTCAACTCCTACCTACAGACCTCATTTGGTGGTGCATTATCTAGATAATCTAACTACATTATCTAGGCAATATATGGTACATTACGAAAGATAATGTACAAATTGTAATAGATAATGTAATGCAAATAATGTACTACATTATCTTCGTAATGTACCATATATTGCCTAGATAATGTAGTTAGCTTGTCTAGATAATGCACCGCCAAATGAGGTCTGTAGGTAACATCTGGGGAGTGGTTAACATATAAATGCGTCCCTATATATATGTAGATTCATTCAAGTGTTCAAATTAAAGTTTGTGCTAAATAGAAATGAATCTCAGCCCTTGGATTCATAGCATCAATGGTTGAGATTAAACCATAAAGATTAAAAAATTAAGCATAATTTCCGTTCGTGCTTAATTGCTTTATAAATCGTGCTTAATTAAATTAAACATGATTTATAAAGCAAAAAAATATAAAATCTGGGAAATTAAATGTTTTAATCTCAACCATCGAATTTTTTAGATGAATGGTGTAAATTCATTCCTATTTAGCACAAATTAATTTTTAGTATGTGAGTCACTCCCTATATATATATATAGGGGAGTGATCATATGAGAACTCAACTTACCATTGAACATAAGAATCAATCTTAGTCATCCAAATTGTCATCCAACGCTCAAGACTAAATAAATTCCATCTGCATTCCTCCTTATTTCCAAGGAACGACATCTGCAACTCCGTGAAAGTAACATCTCTGGAAGTAAGCACCCTCTGCTGACCCTTCTCGAGGCACCACAATTGGTAAGCCTTAGTTCCTGCTGGATATCCCAGCATCACACATCTCAAAGCTCGAGGTTTAAGCTTATTCTGCTTCACATGAGCATATGCAAGGTAGTCAAATGGCTTCAAAAATGAGTAGTTAGAAGGTTTACCGAACCATATTTCATCAGAAATCTTAAACTCTAAGGCCACAGACGGACTCTTGTTGACCAGGTAACAAGCAGTAGCAAGCGCCTCACCCCACAATATCTTTGACATTCCCGAACTGAGTAGCAAACACCTTACTCTCTCCATCAAAGTCCTATTCATTCTTTCCACAACCCCATTCTGTTGAGGGTTGTAAGGAGCAGTCCTGTGCCTCTTGATTCCTTTCATCCTGTAGAGAGAATCAAACTCCCCAGATAAGAACTGCAAACCATTGTCAGTTCTTAGGCACTTCACTTTTGCTCATTTCTCTGTTTCAACCTGAGCACACCAATCCCTGAATTTCACAGCGGCTTGATCCTTGGTCCTCAAAATATGGACCCACATCTTCCTGGTATAATCATCAATAATGGAGAGGAAAGTATCTTCCTCCTCCAAGAGTCTCGGTCCTTGAGGGACCCCAGAGGTCAGCATGCAGATACTCCAAAGGTAATATGCTTTTCTTGTTGCTCGGGTGGTATGGCAGCTTCTTACTCTTTTCCAGAATGCACTCCTCACAAGTGCTTAAATCATCTTCCTCACAAAACTGAATCAACCCTTGTTTCTTCAGCTCGTTCAACCCCCTCAAACTAACATGACACATCCAGAGGTGCCACAACTTGCAGCCATCCTCCTTCTCCACATCAACCTCCGACAACAGTCTCAGTATATAGATAATAAATGTTGTTGTGTCGTCTTCCTCTCAGAATCTCAGCTTGACCCTTCACAACATAGATTCCACCCTTTGTTCCAACGAAGCTATATCCCTTTGCTTCCAAAGTTCTCAAGGATATAAGATTCCTCAGAATACCTCCAAAAGCACCTTTATCACTCCTAGGTGATTTCTAATCCTTACAGATTCGATGCCCTCAATTTGGCAAACATAATTATTGCCCAGCATAACAATGCCCATGTTCTTCCTCTCGATGTTCACAAACCACCACTACAACAAAAAAGCTAATAGACAACGCGAAAATCGCGTAGTCTATTCAAAATTTCTGCGTTGTCTATTTATGTGTAATCTATTTGGGGATGCTAATAGACGACGCGGAGATCCACGTTGTCTATTAACTTATAGATGACGCGGAGCTCCGCATCGTCTATTAACATATAGACAACGCGGAACTCCGCGTCGTCTTTTTTGCTTTTTTTTGTTTAATTTCTAAAATCCTGTAAAAACGATAAAATAATTTATTTAAAGTACCCATGTACAAATAATAACAACAGAAAATAATATTTTAATAATTCTCACAATTAAATTAATTCTCAAAATTACAGGTAAAGATCCTTGTGCAAGTCAGGCAAAAACATGAATGAGGATTGATCTGGATCGTACACATCAGATGTAGATGCCACTGCCATGGAACCTCCCGCAACACCACCATTCAAACCAAGCTTGCTGCTTTTTGCATGAAAATTTTTGCTGCTTACAGGTAAAGATCCTTGTGCAGAAGATGCTCCAAGTTGCTTTGAGACAGGAAGTGCCACAGGTAGATTGAATTGCGAAAGGCTCTGCAATTAGAAGTAACAAATCAAATAGTTCTTATATATATATATTCCTGTCATACCATCACCTCAGATTCCCCAGTTTTAAGCATAATAAAGAGAGGCTAATATCACATGTTAGAAGTTAAAAGCTTTTATTATTTCAAGGACAAGAACCTCAATGGTTTAAATGCATTTAGGAAACTGCAAAATAAAACATATAACTACAGAAAATCTAGAACGCTTTCTTCTGTTATCACAATTTGTAACCATCACAGACTAAGAATTATCAGCAGAAGGAAGGGTTAGATGGTTTATTTACCAAAAAAACTGTGTAATTACTGGCGGTCATTATCTGATTCTATTACCTATTTCCAATCTAGCACATACAAGCCATACAAGAGCCCTAAATATACAGAAGACAACAACAATACAATGCACCTACAAAAAAAAAGGAGAATTTGAAGAGTTTCATGAAGAATAAACAAATATATATACATAAACTTTATATAACAGCCTTAACTCACCATTGCCAATTACAAATTTTGCCGAGACCTTCTCTCGCCCTTTGACATGGAAGCCATATTTCACACAATGCAGCTATAACATATCCGATTGCTATTCTCTAAAGTAAGCACATAATGAAATTGGCAAGAGTTAATTATGCATACAGACTTTCTTCTGCACTACATACTAATTCAATCCTTGATTAGAGATACAAAATATAAATGAAAAAGATGAATAGCCGGGGATTGTGAATATTGCAAGCTCTAATATTGAATATGCTGGAGAACCTGTAAAATCCCAAAAAATCTTATCCTTTCAATGTCCACTCCATACGTCAATGAAGTAGCACCATGAAAATACCCACTTGAAATGAAGTAAACCTCTGATATTATCTGTCAATCAGTAAAATAAGCAGGTATCAAATGAGAAATATTGAAATACATCATAACAGAAGTAATAACATTTTTGCATTACACAAATATGGCTATGAAGTGAGAGCATTGGAGACTTCTGGTATTGCATTATAGCCTACCTTCCTGCCACAAATATCCAGTATAGTTGTTACCTCTGTTTTGTTCATTATCCCGAATCCCCTACCCTTTGTAGCCTCTTTATTTTATTGACCCTAAAATATGTTTATGCTGTAAACTTGATTGGAGGATGTTGAGTTTAGAATCAGTTTTAGTAGGAATAGCAAATATCATATCATTATTCAATGTGCAGCTTTTTTCATGCAACAGTTCAATGATGTTTCGTGTACCAATCGATGAGTATCAAAACTAACTGAAGATAAAAAAACAAGAGTAGAAAGACACCAATGAGAAATAGTTTCAGTGCTCTAAAGATGGCCTTCCATGTAGCTTCAAATCTATCACAAACTTTCTGCAAAATTAAAACCACAAAGGCCATTCAGATATGAATCAAGAAAATGAGATATCATACTTAATAAGTAAAACCAAAAAGTATCGAAAGAGTTTCCTTGTACACGATGGCCACAGAAATTCCAACAACAAAAAGGAAAAACGGCATCACAAAGTCTGCCAAATGTAGACCATTCCAAGGAACATGAGCAATAACTGGGAAGATCGAGCCCGCATAATCTACAAGCATCATTAGCTGAAAGGAGATTACTCTAAAAGTCATAGCAGAAAAATTGATAGATAAACACATAAAAACTGAAAAAGATTCATTGAATTCGAAAGGCTCAAATCTGATCATAAGCAATTAAGCATAAATCTCAACTGAACCTTACAACTCCCCAGCTAAAATTGATTCACAAAGAAATTTAGGAACCTCATCACAAGTTACAACTAGAGAATCACAAAAACGCAAAGGCCTCGAAAAACATCGAGGGATATTCATGAGGTGCTGACACCTTCTCTCGAACCATGAAAGTTGACGTATCAGATCACCTGTTTCACAACCTACAAATCTACAATACTTACCAGCATATCCGAATGAAAAATTTGATTTCAAGACAAATTAAATATGAAACAACTAGTTGTCATCCGACTTGTTTGATGAGTACATATTTAAATACATAATGCACTATGAATCATTGACTATTCAACTGAAGGGTAACTTGCCAGCAATTCTCTGGCATCAAGCAATGAAGAACAGAAGAATTTAACATGTTCTCTTTTATTAGGAATTAGTTCAATTCGTTGTTTTATTTTTAGTCTAGAAAACAATTATCCTTAAATAATTTTCACCCAACTTTTGCTAAGTAAATTCAATGAGCATGCCAATCCACAAAAACAAATATTATAATCAAATTTTATATGCAAACAACTTGATAAAGCTTTTCTATTTATGGCAAACCCTCAACAGTATTTTTATAAATTACAACCAAATAAATTCTTTCACCTCGAACCTTCATCTACGATCATAACCACAAACCCCACACCTGATGAATAAATCAATTCGAAGACACTACTAGGACTCAAATTGAAACTCATAACAGAATCTAAAGAAATACAGAACACAAAAAAAATAAAGGAAAAAGAAAACTCGGAGGAACACACATACGATCACATACAATAGTGTGAAGTTCGAATATGTAAGTTTGACACAACGTCTTTGACAGGTTCTTAACTTTAACTTTCTCATGTCAAACCTTATCTGCTTTAACTTTGACCCCTCAATGTCAGAGTTCCGAATCTTTTGTTACAACTAACTCCTATCTTTTAGGAAACTCATATTTATCTATTTAATGACGTTTTTACAGGTCCTATTTATTAGGATTTGAATATATTATGTCTATTAAATATATCTTATTTGTTATATACTTTATACTATTATTCTAGGTTATTATTTTAGTTCCTAAATAATAGGGAGCACCTCTACATCTTTATCTAATTCCCACGTGAGTTAGTGGGAGTTCATTTTTGTTGTGTGAACAGGTAAAGACGTGGAAGAAGGACACAATCCATTGCCAAGTAGTGGAAGACGTGTACGAGTGCTCCAAGACAAATAAATAGAAGACGAAGAAGACTAGAGACCTCGAGGATTAGGGAATTAGTGGTTAGACACTTCCATACGAGCTCTCTAGGCTGAATCGCATTCTCCAATCATTCATCAAGCACACGAAGTCTACAATCGAGTTGTGGAATCCATCTCCGGAGAGTGAATCCTACGGTGGAGGAGTAATTGGGTTGTATCGTGTGATTTTGTGTTTGATTATTTTCGTTGGAATTTTACTAAGGAGTGAACTTAGGAAAATTTCTATCTTGTTTAGTATTTTGTTCTTCACTTATAAAAACTTGGTTTTGAATAAGTGAAAACTATTTGCTCTGTGGCTCTTGAGGGTTTATAATTTATAAACCTTCGAAAAATTAATTCCGCTATGTCAAACTCTTTTTACCATTTTTCTTTGACCTTCGTGTGTCAAACATTTTAATATCGCTTTCTTTGACATCATTGTGTTTAACTCGGGCACTATATTCTATCAATTGGACTCAGAGCCTCTACTTGCGGACTAAGTATTTTGTTCCTGAGTGCAGTTTTACGCAATGGATATGTCAAGTGTGCCAGCTCGTCCTCCCATGCTGGATTGCAATGGGATTAACTACAACATGTGGAAAATCCGTATGCGAATTTACATCAAAGCTGTTGATGAAAGACCTTGGGCTGCATTGCTGGAAGGATGGACACCTCCGAAGGAAGAAGTTCCAGATCCTGAAGATGCAACAAAGACTGTTATGATTCCAAAAGAAGAAGGAAAATGGTCGAATGAGGAACGGATGTTGTCAAACTGCAATGCTAAAGCCCTTAATGCAATTTTTATGTCTGTTGACATTGGTTGTGCTAGGTTGATTAATAGCTGCTTGGAAGCTAAAGAAGCCTGGCTTATTCTACAAGCCAAATGCGAAGGATCGGCCAGCGTATGAAAGACCAAAATGAGACTTCTCACCACCAAATTTGAGAATCTTTGCATGGCAGAGGACGAAACAATCACCGAATACTTTGAAAAAATGGTGACTATGGCAAATGATGCTCTCGCACTTGAAGAACCCATTAGCAATGAAAGAATGGTAAGCAAGATGCTAAGATCCCTTTCTGAAAGATTCAACTACAAAATTTCAGCCATTGAAGAGGTCAAAGATTTGGAAAAGCTGGAAATTGGTGAATTGGTAAGCATTCTTACCACATTTGAAATGAATTTGAATGAACAAAAATAAGTCTACAGGGGCAAAAGTGTCGCACTTCATGCTGGAAAAGGAAAAGAAGCAGTGGGAAGTGTGTCAAAGTCATCAAAGTTTGATATTGATGTGTCAGACGATGAATTGCTAGACGAGGAACAACCAAATCTAGTGCTCTTGACGAAAAAGTTTAACAAGTTCATGAGATCCGTGAAGAAAGGTGCTTCCAGCTCAAGGAGGTTCAAGACTACGACCTCTGTGCCCTCAAGTGCCTCAAGTAACTCAACCACATCATCTCGTAAGAATGATAAATATGCCAAAAATGATATTATTCCTTTTTCTGAAAATTCCACTTTTGATAATGTCAAATGTCATGGATGTTCTGGAATGGGTCATTTTGCTAACAAATGCCCTACTGTTCTAAGAAGAAATAAGCTTAACTTTAACACCACCCTCAGTGACGACTCTGACACTGATGAGGATTAGAAGGTTGTGTTATATGTCAGGATTGAGGAACTTAATGAAGACGACCTGACGGAGACGGACAGCACAGAAGAGCTTGATAGAAATGAAGATGAGAATGATCTCATCATAGTACCATGTGGTGACACAAACAACTGGTATAATGCTTCTAACTCTGATGTGTCAATGTCTGAGTGTGTTTCAGGTCTAAACATTAAGGAAGAAGAAAACTTTGGTACTTCACCAAAAGAGATGGAGAAAGTCAGTGAACTATTTAACTTTGTGGATAGAAGATGTGAGGAACAAAGTCACAAAATCGAAAGGCTTAGAGAAGAGAATCAGTCCCTAAGGAAACAGCTTATGAGGTTGGAAGTTCTTCTCACTCGGAGGGACAAAGATGTCTGTCATCTCAAAGAAAAGCTGAAGGAGGCTGATTCCATCTTTGACAAAATCAATCGTGGACGTAACACTCTTGATGAGATCCTTTCCACTAAGACATCAAATGGAAGTGGACTTGGGTATGAAGATCAAACGACTCCCAGTTCTAATATTTTTGATCCTCAGGACTTGATCAAATTCACAAAGGGGGAGTCTGACAACAGAGTGTCAAACGACAAGGAGAAGTCAAAGAAGTATGTGTGCCATTACTGTAAAAAGGCAGGACACATCAAGCCTTTCTGTAGGAAAAGAATTGTAGATGAAAACCAGAAAATCGGTTTAAACTATTTTGTTATTTATACTTCCTTAAAAACTAACATTGCAGGTACATGGTACTTTGACAGTGGCTGCTCCAGACATATGACAAGCGATCGATCATGTCTGTCAGACTACTCAGAAATATGTGGTGGTTCAGTCACATACATATGGAGGAGGAGCTAAAGGAAGGATTATAGGGAAAGGAACGTTAAACGTGCCAGACTTCCCAAAACTTCAACATGTGTTGTATGTGGAAGGACTTACTGCCAATCTTATTAGCATAAGTCAATTATGCGATGATGGGATGGTTGTTAAGTTTGACAAGGACATTTGTGAGGTATACGATAAAACTAACACGTGTGTTATGTTTGGCAGTCGATCCTCAGATAACTGCTATCAAGCTGAACAAGAAGGAAAATGCCTGGTGTCAAAGCCTGACGAAGCTGAACTGTGGCACCAGAAAATGGGACATGCAAGCATTCATTGCATTCAGAAACTTCTTAAAGTAGATGCAGTCAAAGGTATTCCCAACCTGAAGTTCGACCCTGACAAAGTATGTGGTCCATGTACAAAAGGTAAACAAGTTCGTACATCTCATCCTGTCCTTGATTCTGTTAACACTAGCACTTGTTTTGAATTACTTCACATGGATTTGATGGGACCTATTAAAGTTGAAAGTATAGGTCGAAAGAAATATGTGTTAGTGTGTACTGATGATTTTTCAAGATTCACATGGGTTGAATTCTTGAGAGAAAAGTCTGAAGCCTTTGATCACTTCAAAAAGTTGTACAAAAAATTCAAGAAACTCTATCACTCCAATGTCATACAGATCCGAACAGATCATGGGAGAGAGTTTGAGAACGAAAAGTTCAGCCAATTTTGTGATAGAAAGGGCATATCTCACGAGTTCTCTACACCCAAGACACCACAACAAAACGGCGTGGTGGAAAGGAAGAACAGAACACTATAAGAAATGGTGCACGCTATGTTAAAATCAAAGAACCTCTCCTAAAGGTTATGGGCCGAAGCTGTCAATACTGCTTGTCACCTGATCAATAGGGTCTATCTCCATCCCGGAACAAAGACCACCCCTTATGAAATTTTGAATGGTAAGAAACCTAATCTAAAGTACTTACATATATTCGGTTGTCCTTGCTATGTGTTGAATGACAGGGACTATCTTACCAAACTGGAGACAAGAAGCAGTAAAGCCCTATTCCTTGGGTATGCTAGCAATAGCCGAGCCTACCGAATGTACAGCCTTGAGACTCAAACAATTCAGGAGTCAATCAATGTAGTGTTTGACGAAGCTGGATCTCTGCTCGAGAAGATAGATGAACTGGATACATCCCACCTCATTGACAATTCATAAGAACCCTCAAGAAGTGATCAGTCACCCAGTGATCAGTCTACCACGAATCAAACTTCACCAAACTATGACACGGATGACAACTCTGACACCCCAGTGTCAAACCATAATAGAAGGGACCCTCCACTGAAGATAAGAAAGGACCATCCCTCATCCCAGGTAATTGGAAGTTTAACTGAAGGTATCCAAACTAGGAAGAAAGACCCAGTCAATTATCGAGAAATGGTCAGATCCGTATGTCTATCAACAAGGTATAATCTTCTACACTCTATGTGTAATCTATCTCTAACCGAACCAAAAAATGTCAAATATGCTCTTGCAGATGAGTTTTGGATTAAGTCCATGCAAGAGGAACTAAGTCAATTTGAGTACAACGATGTGTGGGAATTGGTTCCAAGTGGATTTTCAAAAACAAAACTGATGAAAAGGGAAATGTTGTGAGAAACAAATCTAGATTGGTTGCGCAGGGATATACGCAAGTGGAAGGCATCGACTTTGACGAGACGTTTGCTCCAGTGGCACGATTAGAGTCAATACGCCTTCTCATTGCCATCGCATGTGCTGCTGACTTCTCACTGTACCAAATGGATGTTAAAAGTGCATTTTTGAACGGAATTCTAGAAGAGGAAGCATATGTTGAACAACCCAAAGGGTTCAAAGATCTGTCAAAGCCGGATCATGTCTACAGACTCAAAAAGGCCCTCTATGGACTAAAACAAGCCCCTCGCGCTTGGTATGCTAGACTCACCGAATTCCTATTGGATTTAAGGTTTGTACGAGGTAATGCTGACAAAACCCTTTTTGTTAAACAGTTAGGAAACAGTTTTATTATAGCACAAATATATGTAGATGATATTGTTTTTAGTGCGTCTGATGTCAAACTTGTAGATGAGTTTGTCACTAACATGTCGAACATGTTTCAGATGAGTATGATAGGTGAATTAAATTACTTTTTAGGTCTACAAATTATGCAACGTCGAGATGGTGTATTTATATCTCAACCGAAATATGCATTAGGTATAGTTAAGAGATTTGGACTAGATAACTCTAAGCATATGAAAACTCCCATGGGTAGCAGTGATAAACTATGTAGGGACAGTTCAGGTGTCAAAGTTGAACCTACCCTGTACCGAAGCATGATAGGAAGTCTCTTATACCTGTCTGCTAGTCGTCCAGATATTCTGTTTAGTGTTGGTGTATGTGCTAGATACCAGTCTGACCCTAAGGAGTCACACCTAAAAGCTGTCAAAAGGATAATTATGTATATCTCTGGCACTCCTAATATGGGACTTTGGTACACGAAGAATTCTGGTACTAACATTACAGGCTGCAGCGATGCTAACTGGGCTGGTGATGTGGATGATAGAAAGAGCACAAGTGGAGGAGGATTTCTAGTGGGTGGAACCTAGTATCCTGGTCTAGCAAGAAACAAAATTGCATTTCACTATCAACGGCTGCAGCTAAATACGTCTCAGCAGCCAGTGGGTGCACTCAACTACTATGGATGAAACAAATGCTAGAAGACTATGGTTTACCTTCTGAAACTCTGACACTCTTATGTGATAATGCCAGTGCTATAGAAATTGCTAAAAATCCAGTTCAACACTCACGCACCAAGCACATAGACATAAGACACCACTTTATACGTGAAATGGTTGAAAAAGGTTTGATTTCCCTAAAGTTTGTTTCAACGAAAGAACAAATAGCAGATATTTTTATTAAGGCTCTCGACTTTGAGAGATTCTCGTATTTGAGAAAATCTCTAGGCATGTTTAACCCCCCTACCTAAATGGTTTGACAATGTATGACTACATGACTAAGTTTTACTCTGGGATGTCAAAGTTTTTTTTTTTATATGTTCAGGTTATAAAACGAAGAGATACAAGTGTGAGATCTCAAAGTTATAAAACTTGGTGCTTTTGACCTATTTATCTATCAAAGTAACTAAAAATACTATGGACAGAATGTTACTAGAACTCTGACCATGTGGAATCAAAGTTTCTTTGAGATATGAATGGGCTAACTTATTTTGTTTCTCATTCAGTACTAAAGATTGTACGTGATTAGGCACACAATCTTTGTGGAAGGAATAATGAGAATATTTATATCGACACTTTGTAACTTTGATCCCCCAGTGTCAAACTAGATAACTGTCATTACATTTTAAATCTTTTTGAGCTTATTTTTTCCTGCAAGATTTGTTTTTAAGTTGTTGCGAATTTTAAGGTTTTTAAATTTAAAATTAACCTAATCCATTTAATTTGGTTGTTGCCTAAGTTTTAAGAGTTTGTTTTAGATATTATGCATTATCTTTGATTAAAATTTAAATCCCTCTATTTTAGATAATTTTGTTATAGTTGTTTCATATCTTGCACACCTCACCCCCTACTTAAGTGTTTTCCTGCAGCCACTATTCACATCAATCACACGGCTACCAAGGCACTCCCTCCACCACAAACCGGTCAACTCCATTCTCTCTCCCACGTCTCACACAACCCTCTCACATCTCTCTCTCTCTCTGAAACACCTCACCTCTCCCAAAAACTCCACCATGGCCGACAAAAACATCCAAGAACTCCTAGCCAAAACCCTCTCCTCACCGGACGGAGCCAAGATCCTCCAACGTCTTCTTGAAAGCCAAATGGAGAAAGCCTCCCTGTCCTCCGCTTCTCAACCCGTCATTGAAGATACCTTACTCCCTCTTGTCTCTGAAACTTTAACCACACCTCCGGCCACCTCTGAAATTGTACCACAACCTACTTCCGCCGCAACCTCTCTTCAAAATATCACCGAACCTTCAACTTCTCACCCTACTGAACCACCCTCAAAGGAACCCACTGCCTCTCACTCCTCACCCACAAAATCTGAAAACCCTTCAAGCAAGCCCTCAAGCTACTTCAGGATCTGGAGTAAGCTTTCCTACCTGTTCCATCAGGGGGAGAAACGATCTGAAGGTGGTAGATGATGGCTACTTTGACTCTGACTCCCGCCCTGCTGCTGCTTTATTAAAACTCTGCTCTAAAACAATTTTCTTTGTTTTTAATGTTTTTTTTTTGTTGCTGAATACTTTATGATTCAGGGGGAGTTTGATACAAACCCTGTAATCATTATTTTTGAATACTTTATGATTCAGGGGGAGTTTGATACAAACCCTGTAATCATTATTTTTGCTTATGCAATGAAATCGCTTTGCTTATGGTTGATCCATTTTTAGTGCTTTTATTATGGTTGCACCATATGGTTTTGTTGCTTTGAATGCTACTTTGTTATGGATGATCCATATGGAATGGTAACAGGTCGGATAAGCTTAAGGGGGAGATTGTGAAGTTCGAATATGTAAGTTTGACACAACGTTGTCAAACTTACCTCTCTTCGACAGGTTCTTAACTTTAACTTTCTCATCTCAAACCTTATCTGATTTAACTTTGACCCCTCCATGTCAGAGTTCCGAATCTGTTTGTTACAACTAACTCCTATCTTTTAGGAAACTCATATTTATCTGTTTAATGACGTTTTTACAGGTCCTATATATTAGGGTTCGAATATATTATGTCTATTAAATATATCTTATTTGTTATATACTTTATACTATTATTCTAGGTTGTTATTTTAGTTCCTAAATAATAGGGAGCACCTCTTCATCTTTATCTAATCCCCATGTGAGTTAGTGGGAGTTCATTTTTGTTGTGTGAACAGGTAAAGACGTGGAAGAAGGACACAATCCATTGCCAAGTAGTGGAAGACGTGTACGAGTGCTCCAAGACAAATAAATAGAAGACGAAGAAGACTAGAGACCTCGAGGATTAGGGAATTAGTGGTTAGACACTTCCATACGAGCTCTCTAGGCTGAATCGCATTCTCCAATCATTCATCAAGCACACGAAGTCTACAATCGAGTTGTGGAATCCATCTCCGGAGAGTGAATCCTACGGTGGAGGAGTAATTGGGTTGTATCGTGTGATTTTGTGTTTGATTGTTTTCGTAGGAATTTTACTAAGGAGTGAACTTAGGAAAATTTCTATCTTGTTTAGTATTTTGTTCTTCACTTGTAAAAACTTAGTTTTGAATAAGTGAAAACTATTTGCCGTGTGGCTCTCTAGGGTTTATAATTTATAAACCTTCAAAAAATTAGTTCCGCTGTGTCAAACTCTTTTTACCATTTTTCTTTGACCTTCGTGTGTCAAACATTTTAATATCGCTTTCTTTGACATCATTGTGTTTAACTCGGGCACTATATTCTATCAAATAGAATACTCAACTTTTAAGAAATAGCAGCCAATAAAGTGACAAAAAAACTCCAAAACCTATTCAATTCATCAGAAGCTCAAAGCGCAAAAAGCAAAATAATAATAATAATAATGGGCAGAAATGAATGAAGTGCTGATTACAAAAACAAAGTATTTGAAGAAAAAGTGATCGACCTTCAAACCAGCAACTCCACTGCCATAAGAGTCAATGTGCACCGCTCGCATAAGGCTCGCCATATCTTCTTCACCATTTGCGTGCAGGGGCTGTCGTGCGTGCAGGGGCTGTCGTGCGTGCTGGGTGCGGTGGCAGTGTGGCGGCGGTGGATGCAGGGCGTGTGGCTAGTTGTGTGCGAGCGGCGGCGGTGGGTGCAAAGCTGAGAGCCATTGACAATGGAGGTGGTCGCGGCGGTAGTGGGTGCAAAGCCACGGTCGGCGCAGTACTCGACGGAAGGGAAGGGGCAGTCGCGGCGGTGGTGGGTGCAGGGCATGTGGCTAGTTGTGTGCAAGCGGTGGCAGTGGGTGCAGAGCCGAGAGGCATCGACGATGGCGGTGGTGGGTTCAGGCCCCCCTTCTTCTGAAACTTACCTCCCTGATTCTTCTTCACAAAGAGCCCTACACTCATAGCATCATGCCCACTCTTGTGAGCTGCCTTCTCAATCTCCTTTCCTTTAATGGCAGACTGAACCTCATCCAAATTGATATTTCCAGTTCTTCCATAAATCATAGCATCTTTCAAATTTGCATAAGATTTTGGAAGAGCACTCAGGAGATGGATAGCCTTATTCTCATCCTTGATCTTCTCTCCAATGTTCTCCAGATCATCAACAACCTTGTTGAATTCATCCAATTGCTCAACAATACTTCTGTCATCAGAGAAGTGACATGAATAGAGCCTCTGCTTCATGTATAACCGGTTCACGAGAGATTTAGTCCGATACACACTCTCTAGTTTCTTCCAAATATCAACTGCTGTCTTCTCCTTCAAGACTTCTCTTAGGACCTTATCATCAAGGCTCAGAAACAAGGCACCCCTTGCCTTATTAAGCAGCTTGAGTCTCTGTTCTAGAGTTTCAGACATGAAAATCTTATCTGCTGGGAGAAGAGCTTCCTCGAGCCCTTGTTGAGTCAACACATACTCCATTTTCAACTTCCATAAGCTGAAATCATTTTCCCAGTGAACTTCTCGATCTCATATCTTCCTGAGGACATGACTCACAAGTTCGAACAGACACCGAAATCTAAAAACAACAAAGGTTCACAAAACTCAATAAATTCACACAGGAATTGATATTCACCACAGAAAATCAATTGCGCACGTCTTCGTTTCCCACATACAGCACCACTTGTTATGCATGATTAAAACAATCACCTCAGTGAGCAATAAAAAATTTAGAGAATAAGAACCAAAATACAGAGTTTAACGTGGTTCGCTGGTAAAACAGCTACATCCACGGGGAGAATCACGATCAAGGATTTTACTACTTCAGGAGGATTACAATTACAAACACAGAACACTGAAGCATAAAAGATCTTACTCATAGAAAATATGAACTCACTTTTCTGATCTCTCAACACTCATGTATCACCCACATTTGTGTATCTCTCACAAAATCTGAACACTCTCAAAATCTGATATCTCTGCAAAAATCAACCTTTTCTTTTTCAATGAACATGAGGACCACATATTTATACGCACTCCTCAAACAACCTTCTAACCATCTGAGGCAATCAACAACAGCCACGTGGAGATTCTTCTAACACAGAGCAACAAACACATGACACATGCTCAGTTTTCACCTCCAAAACCACGTGCTCAGCATTGCCAAAAAGAACTGGCGGAAGTCAGTTTCTCTGAAGCTCAGTTTCTAATAAACTCAGTGTGTGATGGAAAAGATGTGAAAAAGACATAACATACTTTGAAATAAAAAAGCCAAAATAGCTGTCAAACATAAGTTTCTCCATTGATATCTATGGTGATGTTCTTTTGTTTTTCATTGATAAAGAAAGGATGAAGCAACACTATTTACAGCCCCTATTAAAGAAACCCTATGCCACCAAAACAAGGGGATAAGATTAATCATGTACGGAAGCAATCGATGGACAACAGATGCTCTAATCGATTTTTCTCTTTCTCTTGGTTTGTTGTATTACACGGCCCATGCTGAGTTGGCATGCTTTTCTTTCCCTGCTGATTAGGATGACTAGCTGGATAAGTTGAGCCAATAAGGGAATCACCTTGGTTTTCTTCATTTGATATAAGACCCCCCCCCCCCGCAATTCGAGCGTGCAAAGGGGAACAACAAGTTTGTTCGTGAGCTTAGCAAAGAATTGTTGGCTCAACGGTTTAGTAAATAGATCAGCTATCTGCTCATTTGATGGAACATGTTGTACAAGAAGAAGACCCGCTGCAACTTTCTCCCAAACAAAGTGAACATCAAGCTCAATATGCTTGGTGCGAGCATGAAGAATGGGATTAGAGGCAAGATAGATTGCACTTGAACTATCAACCCAAATAGTAGGAGTCTTCGTAGGGACAATGGAAAGTTCAGCAAAGAGGGAAGATAACCAAGAAACTTCAGCTGCAACATTAGCTAAACTACGATACTCAGCCTCCGTGCTTGAACGAGAAATAACATGCTACTTCTTGGCACACCAAGAAACAAGTTTACCACAAAATAATATACATATCCCTGAAGTAGAACGTCGATCATCGGGATCAGAAGCCCAATCTGAATTGGAAAAACCAACAATATTAGAGTGGTCGGTCCTGGTGAGATGAATGCCACTATCAAGAGAACCAGCCACATATCTTAAAATGCGTTTTACAGCATGCTGAGGGTTAGCCATGAATTAACTAACTTTATTGACAACATAAGACAAATATGGCCGAGTTATGGTCAGATATTGCAGGGCTCCAACGATACTACGATATTCGCGAGGATTAGAAACTGGTGAACCTTGGTATTTAGATAAATGTGTTGTAGAAACCATGGAAGTGGGGCTGCTGTTGGCATTTATAGCATATTAGCCTCAAGAGCATATCTTTTCTGATGGAGATGAAGACTGCGGGAAGATCTACAAATTTCAATCCCAAGAAAGTGATGAACAAAGCCCAGATTTTTTAGAGAGAATGAGATATCAAGCTGATTGATGATGCAAGTGACCACAGAGGGAGAGCTACCTGTGACAAGAATATCATCCACATAGATTAGAAGATAAACTGTAGAGCCATTCTTAGTTTGAAAAAAAGTGAATGATCTGCCTTGGACTGAATAAAACTAATTCAAAGCAAGACATATCGAATAGTGATAAAACACGAACGTGATGCCTATTTCAAACCATAAATAGCTTTCTTGAGATGACAAACCAAAGGTGTAGAACTGTCAACTTCAAAACCGGGAGGTTGACGCATGTAAATATGTTCATCGAGAACACCATTCAAGAAAACATTATCCACATCCAAATGAAAGATACCCAATTTCGCTGCATATCAATAAAAAAGAATAATCCGAATAGTGGTTGGCTTAACCACTGGACTAAACGTCTCATTGTAGTCAAACCCTGGTTCTTGAGTGTAACCTTGGGCAACAAGACGTGTCTTATATCGAGCTATACTTCCCTCAGCATGCTATTTTATCTTAAAAACCCACTTGCAACCTATAATATTTTTATCCATAGGTTGAGAAGTCAAAACCCAAGTATGATTTCTGAACATGACTTGCAGCTCTTTGTTTATTGCATCACGCTATACAACTGTAGATAGAGCCCCAACAACAGTTTTAGTCTCACAATTGACCAATCTATCCATATAACTTAGATTGGAAGAACCAGTTACATTTCTAACATCACCATCAAAGAGATAAGCCTTAGGCTTAAAAATTCCGGACTTACTCCGAGTAATCATTGGATGTCCTGAGGATCGCTGTACAAAATGTGCAACAGTAGTGGACTGGATGTTAACAACATGCTCAACAGGCAAAGAATGTGAAGCCAAAGGAGAAATAGATGAACTAAAGAAGGAGATGGATTAGGGAGAGAAGAAGAATTGGAAACATTATGCTGACTGGGACTCGAAAGAGAAGAAAAACTAGAATCAATATGTTGACGAGGACTGACTAAAGGTGAAAGGGTGGGCTGCGATGAAGGTTCACACATAACAGGAAGAGGGGTGTTTAAGGAAGTAACTTGAAGAGATGAAGGTAATGTGAACTCAGGAGAAATAGCATTCCAAGTGTAAGCGAATGGTGAATATGTTGGTGCTACAGATGGTGTGGCATTTGTGACAGGTTTATGTGGAAACACTTGTTCATCAAAGAGTATATCACGGGTGACAATGACCTTGCCGTAAGGTAGAAGAACCTTATATCCTTTATGGTGTGTGCTATATCCTAGAAAAGTCCCAGCTACAGACCTAGCTTCCAGTTTTTGCTTATTATAAGGTCTCATTAGAGGATACCATAGACAACCAAAGGCTCTCAAAGAAGTGTAATCAGGTTTTCGATGAAAGAGCTTTTCAAGAGGACTAGGAAACTGAATGGCTTTTGTTAGGAGTCTATTTATGATATAAACAGAAGTGGTGAAAGCATCATCCTAGTGTTTCATGTTTAGACCGGAATGGAACAATAGTGACAGACCCATCTCACCTATATGCCGATGTTTTCACTCGGCAAGACCATTTTGTTGAGGAGTATAAGGGTAAGATATTTGATGATGGATTCCATGTGTAGAAAAATAAGAGGATAAACTCCTATATTCCCCTCCCCAATATGTTTGGACTGATTTGATTTTGGTATTCAACTGGGATTCGACAAGAGTTTTGAAATGAATAAAAACATCGAATACTTCACTCTTGTGCTTAAGTAAGTAGAGCCACACATATCTATTGGAATGATCTATAAAGCTAACATAATATTGAAAACCATTTAAACTAGTAATTGGGGAAGGCCCCCAGAGATCGCTGTGAATGAGTTCAAGTGGTGAATTATGTGTTGTTATAGAATTATTATAAGGTAAACGATGCATCTTGGCAAGGACACATGGTTGCACAAATTGAAAATTTGATTTTCATTAAAAGGAAGATTATAAGAAATTAGGACTTTCGTGACAATATCAACACTACAATATCCTAGTCTATTGTGCCAATCTTCAATACTTAGGGAAGAAACCGAAGTAGATAAAGCAGCCGAAGGAGACAGGGCAACAGGAGGCAAACTGGAATGAAAACAGCTAGACGACGTAGGAATTGGCTTGGTGTTCTGAAAGACAAACTGGTATAAACCATCTTTAAGGATACCCTGGAGGAGTGTAGCTTTGGTGACCTGATCCTTAACAACACAAAATTGGGATGAAACTCAAAATAAACTCCATTATCTATAGAAAAACGTGACACACTAAGCAAGTTCTTAGTAATATGTGGCACATGTAGCAGATGGTTGAGAGAAAAGGATTTGGAAAGAGTTGGTGATGTGAGGAATCCTTTACCTATGTGAGCGATGTCAACACCTTGACCATTTTCCATCTGATACTTAGTCGATCCCTGATACTCACAAGTAGAATTCAAGTTAGTTAAATCATGAGACACATGATTAGTAGCACCGGAATCTGGATACCAGACACTTTCAACATTAAAATCTGAGGCAGCATAATTTAAATAACCACTGGTATTAGAGGGATGTTGAGCAGAATGTAGATGAGCCACATGTAATTCTGGGTTGAACTGTTGTTGCTCTCTCTGAGGTAGTTGTTGGTGATTTCTTGGAACAAAATCTTGATAATATCTGTGCCAACACTGATTCGCTGTATGTCCTGCTACAAAACAAACTTTACAAATTATCCTGTTAGACCAATTTCTACCTCTGCCCCTGCCACCAGTGAAACCTCTTTGATTAGATGTGCCTCTGCCTGAGTTGAATCCACCTCTGTGAGGATAATGTCCACTTCTTCCTTTGTTACTGGAACTACCAGCTCTTTGACCTCTAAAAGATGCGGCATAATTGATAATAGGTTGTGAACCATCAGAATTGAAGGATGTTGGGTTGGTTGATTCAAGTCTACTCTCGAAGGTGAGAAGCAAGGAATGCACATCCATGGCTGTCCATGAATCAACCTTAGCACTTACGACCACCATAACTGGATCAAATTCACGGCCTAATCCATTCAAAATATGTGTAATATGATCATCTTCAGAGATATGATGTCCCACAGAACATAACAAATCACATAATGTTTTAACCTTCGACAAATATTCCGTCATCGACAAATTCCCTTTACTTAAAGTCTGTAACTAATGCTTGTATTGCGTTACCTTCGCCCTTGATTGGTTTGCAAAAGTTGTATCTAAAGCTCTCCAATTTGAAGACGCAGATGTCAGAACAACAACAATAACCATTGCACTCTCACTAAGAGAAGATTGAAGTTACGCAGAGACAACTTGATATTGTCTCTCCTAGTTTATGAACTCTGGATTCACGGTTTTTGTACTATCATCTCCATTTTTTTCTTCTATCCACATTGAAGGTTGCTGAGCTGATCCAGTTAGAAATCCCTCAAGACCATATCCCTTTATAGTGGATAAAATTTGTTGTCGCCAGATCAAGAAATTTGTATCTTTGAGTTTTGTGGCTGTAGGAGTATTTGATAAACACTCATTTTGTGCATTTTGCTGATGTGAATCTGTTCACTTTTGACTGTAGATTAGATCGTTACGTGGTATTTCTATGCATTATTCATATTATTTAAAGAATTATTACCTTTGGTTTGGTTTTTGGTTGTTTATGCAGATTTCACGCACAATTGAGTTATTTACAAGATTTGACCAAGTACCATGGGGCCAATCGATGCTAACTTGCATCGGGGAAAGGAATGAGTGAGAAAAGATTGGCGAAAACATGCAATTCCAGTTCGTGACAAAACTGGCGACCCAGAAACAAAATCGGCGGTCGCCAATTTTGAGTAAGAGGAAATCTATGAGGGAGTGGGAGTTGGTTAAAGAAAATAACAATGCATATTTGCACACTGAGAAGGAGAAAGAGATAGAAGCAGTGCTAAATTTAAGTTATGAAGATCTACCTTATTACTTGAAGCTGTGCTTTCTCTATCTTGGTCTATTCAATGAAGACGAATCTACGCATGTACAATTACATATATATGTCATGGATAGCACAAGGAATGATTACAAGACAAGATGATGATGAGTCATCATTGATGGTGATTGCAATGCTCTACATGAGTGAGTTGGCCTCTAGATCTATCGTTGAAATGGAAGTAGTTGATGAGGATTCAAAGCCAGGAAATACATATTCATGGTGCAAGCTTCACAATGTAGTGCGGGAGCTATGTTTGTCTGTAGCCAAAAGGGAGGACTTTGGTATGCAAAGTTTGTTTTACAAAGGTGGAAAGTTATTGCATGGCAGCTCTATGTCGGGAGTCAAAACACGACATCTGGCTATTTACTTTGATGGAAAATTCAAAGCGGAGTTTGATAAAGAAACTTGCAAAAATGCCCGATCTCTCATATTATTCAATGTTGGTGTGGAGAATGTTGAGTTTGCAGATATTGGAATTGATCTTCAAATATTCAAATTGCTCCGAGTTTTAACTTTGGCCGCATTGAGATTTGAAAAAAAGAAGGTACCAAAAAGGATTGGAAAACTAATTCACCTTAGATATTTGTGTTTCTTAAGTTGTGAATTGGATGAGGTACCATCGACCATAAGAAATTTGGCATACTTACGTACCCTTGATTTATCAGATACAGATGATGTTCGAGTGCCAAATGTTTTGAAGGAGCTGCTTCGTTTAAAGAACTTGAAGCTTCCTGTATATTCATATTCTAGGGTAAATAATGCTAGAGTGGGTTATTATGCATTGGAGCCGGGTGAAGGTCTAGATAAGTTGGAGTCCCTCATTGGGTTCAACAGTTTAGTGCATCAACTAAAATCTATAACTAGATTGAACAATCTCCAAACATTTGCAGCTGTAGTGCATGACAACGAGAGCTTGTCGGCTGTGATTGATTACATTACTACCAAATGGAACAAGTTGCAGTCTTGTACAATTCAGATCGCACAGGGTTGCAGATTTACATCAACTACAATAATAGATGAAGCAGGAGCGATGGATATGAAGAAAGTGTTGGCTTGTCCTAATCTTGATTATTTGGCGATAGCTGTTGAGATTGGGATACAACTCGAGGAGTGCAGAAGCTGCGTAAGTAGCTCAACAATTGTGGGCTTATCTTTGTGGGATTGTAAGATTGAGGATGATCCAATGGATATACTCGGAAAGCTTCCTACTTTAAGAGAGTTGTATTTAGGGAGGGAAGCCTATGTTGGGGAGGAGATGAGGTGTAGTGAATTCAGTTTTCCTCGCCTCAAGGAGCTGAAACTACACGGATTGCCAAAGTTGAGGGAGTGGAGAGTAGAGGAAGGAGCCATGCCCCTTCTCTCTCAAATCGAAATCATTGATTGTTTTGATTTGACGATGCTTCCATATGGACTGAGGTTCGTTTCCACTCTTAAAACATTGATAATTACAGGAATGCCACGTTTGGGAAAACGGGTTTTGGCATCAAGTGGAGAAGGAGGAGGAGAAGACTTGGACAAAGTTCAGCATGTGCCTTCCATTGTCGTCCACTATTGAAACCTATGATTTCACTCAATCTCATCAGGTAATGAATTCATTTTTTTTCCCATTCTCAACTCCAGTGGAGGCATGCAATAGTATGGATTGACTTGCATTTTTACATCAATTTGTATGTATTCTGGACTTGCAGGTTGTGCTCCGAGGTTGGGACCTATTTCGATTTGTGTGTGTTGTGTATAAATACAATGGAATTAGCAAATTCAAACTCCTTTCATAAGTTTTATTATTATTACTAGATTTTTACATGTGCGTTGCACGATCAACACTTGATAAATGATAATTTATTTATAATAATAAAATTACATTTCATGCAGTTGTGAAATTGTATATAACTTTGCTTCATAAAATTATAATATTAGTATCTATATATCTGCATACTTAGTTAATATAATTAATTTTTTCTTTACTTTTCTCATGAGATTCATTTACAAAATATAAAAATGCATTTTCACATAATAATGGATTAAGTATGTCTATATGATACTTTTATAACGTGCATGCTTGAGGATTGAAAAAATTAAAATCATCTCCAACATGGAGTGCAAGTGATTAAAACATTTTATTTACGTCCAACAGATCATGATTTTGAGTTACATTAAATACATTTGAATGAGAATTAAATTCAGAATTATATTTAAACAAAATAAAAGTTAATTACCCATGAACTTTATTTTCAATTTATGTAATTAATATTTTCCAACAAAAAAAAAAGTTAGGCCACTACACCAAAAATGGAAATAGACTACACAATATAGACTACGCGAATTCTCATTCGTGTTGTCTATATTGTAAAAGACTACACGAATGTGTATTCACTTAGTTAAAAAAAAACAGGCGTCGAAAAACTACGCGGACAATCGCGTAGTATATACTGCTATACACGACGCGAGAAATTCGCGTAGTCTATATTAATATACACTATGTGAATCCCCGCGTCGCGTATTTTTTTTTAAAAAAAGAAATAGACTAAGCACTTGCACGCGTCGTCTATATATAATGCAATAGGGTAATAGACAATGTGGTGGAATGCATCGTCGATTTGAATAAATCCCCTATAGACGTCGTCTCTTTCCTGCCTAATTAGCCCTAATATTCGTTGCCTGCCCTCTTTCTTTCATACCATGCCTCACCGTGCCTCGCTGTCCAGCCTCATCCTGTGTCAGCGACCGTTCCTGCCTCGCACCGTTCTTGCCCGCACCGTGCATAGCCGTACTACCGTCACTTTGCGTCACAGTGAAAGTTGGTCAATTTATTGCAGCACGACAAGTTCCTAGATAATACTCATCAACCCTTTCAGCTTTACAAGATTAGGTTTGCACTTGTCATCCTTGTAATTTTTTGTTTAAGAGAACTTGGTGTCCGACTGTTAATTTGATTTGCATAAATGGAGGCGACATTGGGATTGATACGAAGAATTCTAGCGAAGCACTCAGAAGCGACGCCATCAGCATTGTTGAGCCTTTTGCCGCAACACTCCTCCGATCTTCTCTCCCAAGTCGACCAACCTATTCATGTGAAATTATTGTAGTCTGAGCTTGATTCAATTTCTATCTATGTGTGTGTTTTAAATTAGATAGAGCCAGAACTTTGTCGAAGATAATTTGAAAATGGGATTTGCATTTCAATTTCGTGCTTATTTTCCCCTGGGAATTAGGATTTTCAATTATAGGTTTTTCTATCATTTTTTTAGGGGAAATGATGATAATGTTGGTGGTTCTTTTAGTGTAATGTGGCTTGATTTGCTTGTTTTCTAGGTTATTGGATTCTAAACCAGTAATCTATCAATTTCGATTTTTTGATGTTTTTGATCAGCTTTCTGAAAATTTATTTGTATTTATCACTATTTTCCATTATTAACCAAGATTATAATTTCATTTATGTCCGTGGATTCTGATTGTATGTTTTTTTTTTTTTATAAATCTGTTTTTCATGCCACGAGTAAACTGAATCAACATATGTTGAAGCTTCCTGAATGGTGTTTAGAATGATTTTAGTTCCTTTATGTTTGAGAGTTTACTTGAACAGCAAAATAGGGCACAATCAATTGCATTATGAACTTGACTCCTTAAGTTGAACATCAACATTGTGCGAGACACGTATATGAAAATTGGATGAAGAAGTTTCCGGGCCCAAAAAATGAAGAAATTATTTTGGGATGCTGTTAAGTGCACATCACTAGTGAAGTTCAATTGTATCATGTCACCGCTTAAGGATGAATCTGATGAAGGCTACATGCAATATATTGAAAAAGAGCCTAGGAGGTTTTTGTAGGTCTTCTATTTCTATGTCCACAAAGATAGATATGGTGGATAACAATATTTTTGAAACATTCAACAGTTATATCCTCAAATTTAGGGACAAATCAATTATTGATATGTTGGAGGGCATTAGACAGAATTTGATGTGTAGATCACCTAAGCTAGTGAAGAATCTGGAAGCCTCCCCATATATTATTTGCCCAAGTGTGAATAAGAAGTTGGATAAGTTGCAAAATATGGTTCAAAATTGTATCATCAAGCCTGCATTAGGAAATAAATTTGAAGTTCATGCGTTTGATGGTTGCTTTGTTGTAGAGCTTAGGAGTAAAGATTGCAGTTGCAGAACTTGGGCTTTGACGGGCATTCCATGTTATAACGCGCTTGCGTGCATTAATCATGTTAGAGATGACATTGCTACATATGTGGATGAGTTTTACCTTAAGATAAACTGCATGGAGGCATATAAACATTGTTTGTGTTGGTCCTCGATCAGAGTTATGATATATGCAGCGGAAGTATTAATATTTATCTTGCACATGTCCTGCTAAGGTATCGACTTAGCAAGTGTTTATCTAAATGTTTTAGCTCGTTTAATCATTAGATTGATGAAGCATATTCAAGGTTTATTTCAATTCATTTCCATGCAAATCGCTTTCGCCATTTTCATTCATCATCTATGGTTGAATTCGAATGATTTCTAAATTATCTTGCTTTCATTATTGTAAATTTTTTTTAATTGTTAAAAACCCTTAGCGCGCTTGTATTGTCGTACGTAGGTCTGTCGCATAAGTCTGGTTTGGGGGTGCGATATTTTTATCAAAACAAATAAAACTCAATAGCATATTATATACGAAATTGATGCAATCTTTTTATTGTAAACGCTATTATGCATCAATCCCGCATAAAAGTTGCTCTAGTCATAAGCGTTTTTGTTGCACTAGCTGATGCACTTTTCAGTCGTTGAAAAATACATATTTCTTAATATTTTAACATATAAGAAGTGTTTAACATACAATTACACCCTATATTAATATATGCAAAACGTTTAATAAATGGGAAGGTCTTGGGTTAGGCAGGCCTAAACGATTTAGGCGGGTTTTATCCATTAACCCAAGCCCAAACCTATGTAATATACCCTAATTGGGATTAATAAACCCTAATTGGGATGGGTCAACCCATTTGGGTAGGATAAAACCCGCCTAAACCGTTTAGACCTGCCTTACGCAAGTTTTTGCCCTAATAAATTGAACATCCGATATTTTTATAGTTAAGATAAGATAAGAGAGTGATGAAATGAGGCCAAATCTGGATTCCTTGCTTTACTTGATTATTCATCATCTCTTCTTTTGATTATTTTCTCAGTGCATATTTAATTTAATATATTACACAAAAAGAATTAAATTAATGTAAAAGATGCAACCATCTTTAAAGAAGATCGAACACGTACTAATCTATTCTGCAAACACAATGAATTGAAGAAGAACACATGCATATATACATAGAGATTCACAATCCCAGCTGTCCTTTCTAATTTTCTGAATCTGCTAAATTGTATTATCTCTTTTCATTTTTCGAAAATGTTTGTGTTAGATAAATATATATCTTATGCATATCTTTGTAGATATTCTCATATATTTTCTAGTCTAGATAGATTAAGATTTTTTAGACCTCTATATATATATGTATAATGTAATCTTTTCGGTGTGTGAAATAAAAGATTTCCCATCTTTACATGGTATCAGCCTCCCTGACTAAACCCTAGTTTTTCTTTTCCCTTCGTCGATCTTTTGCCCTGCGCCTCCATACGTGCGCTGATCGACCTTCACGACGCCGATTTGCAACGCACCTCTTTCACCATGGCTGCTCCGAAAATTGATATTCCCACCCTCCCTCTGTCAACCATGATACATATGGTGAACATTAAACTCACCTCGTCCAATTATTTGTTATGGCATGCACAGATCGAGCCTCTTCTCATCACTCAGCACTTCATTTCCTATGTTGATGGTTCTCGCAGGATCAACTAATAAAGTTGTTTTTGGTCTCTATCCTTACTGAGGAGTCTATGGCCACAATCATCGGCTGTGAGACTTCGCATGCCGTCTGGACGGCTCTCTCCCGCTCCTACAGTCAC